>JAMLFT010000393.1:0-44092 GCA_026544285.1 Pachyrhizus erosus
GATTTTAAAAAAATAATTTATTTTTAATTAATAAAACTAGATAAATATATCAACTAAAGCAATAAGAATAAATATATATTTTTATAATAATAAAAATAATAAATTGGAGAAATTTTTTTATGCAATTGAGTAAAAAATTTAAATTTTTAGAGAGATTTTTTTTAATTTATAAAAATATATAATTAAAATAATTAAAATAAATATATATCTTTTTAATAATAAAATTAAATAAGTTTGAGAAGTAAAATCTTATACAATTGAGTAAAAAAAATTTTAAAAAAGTTTTCTTTATTTTTAATTAATAAATCTATACAAATATAATAGTTAGAACATATATATATTTATAATATTAAAAATAAAGAAGTTTGGATGAAAGTTTATATGCATTTAAGAGATAAATTTATATTTTTTAAATTATGATAACAGGTCCGTGTATCATAATATTATCATATTAGTTATAAGTAAATCATTTTTTATTATTTATTTTTTTATAAAATATTTTTTATTTATTTTCTTTGATAATATTTTATGTATGATTATTTTTTCTTATTTTTTTTTAGTTAACTATGATACAATCTTAAGAAGAAAAATAAAAAATTATAGATCAATCACAATATTTATTATTTTATAAAATATGTTATATAATGTCACTTAATCTCAAATAATGTATGATGTATTAAATTTTTTTAAAAAACTTAATTAAATTAATTATTTATAATCACTTTTCTAATTTTTATATTTTATAATTCTTAAATAATATATATAATAAATGTATGTTGAAATAATAATTTTATAATCTTAAAATATAATAATAAATTTTCACATCGTATGAATCATCATATTAATTAAAAAAGAAGAAGTTATAATTGATGTAATACTTATTTTATTTAAAAATTAACATAAATAAACAAATTAATGTATGACCATTTAAAGTTCGATTTTTTATTTTATTTTGTATGATTAATTTAAAAACTAGTTTGGAAGTTATATTACAATATAAAAAATAAAATTTGTAAGTTAATGCTTGTATTAGTTCATTTTGAAAATAATAATATTTTTTTGATGATTTTTAAATAACTCTTCAATATAAAGAATTTTTTTAAAATTAAATAAAACTGCCATGAAATGACCACAGTTTTTTTAAGTAATTTTGATATTCGTAAATTTAAAATGTTAAGTGAATTCTAATTAACTTACTGTATATTTGGTTGGAATCAAATAAAAAATAAAAATATGAATAATGATTTTTTTCTTATTTAGGTAAAGAGAATGTAGAATAAAAATAGAAAGAAAAATTAACTTAAAAAAATGTTGTTTTTCTTTCACTTTTCATTCCATTCAAAATTTAAACTTTTTTTTCTATTCTGGCTCACCAACCAGACTCTAATCATAGAAGAGAGAAGGCGTCCAATTCTTAACAATAGACTTTAACATGTTTTATAATTCTGGAATATAATTTTAAGATATATATATATAGATTTAGATTATTTAAATTTAGTTTATATAAACTCACAATGTAATATATTTTATATTTATTATAAATTATGATATGTGATAAATTAAAATTATTGATTTTTGTAATAATTAATTTAAAAATTATATTTAAAATAATTCTTAATTAATTAATAGTATTAATATCTTTATGCAGATAGTATACGAAAACTCAAATTATGCATTATATTAATTAAATAATTTTTTATAATACTTAAAATAAATATGTTAGATTTATAGTTTAATTAAATCAAAATAAAAAATAAAACATAAATAAAAATAAGAATTAGACTAAAAATATAGTTTTTTAAAAATAAAGAGATTAAATAAATCTATTTTATAATTAAAGAAGTAAAAATATGAATTAAAAAAATAAAAATAAAATTTAAATCTAACTGTTTTTTTCTTCTTTTGGATTAGAAATGTTGCATATGGCATAGTAGTTATTATCAGTTAGAAGCATGGATATATTTAAGTAATAAATAATAAGTTTTATACCAACCCATACCTAATTATTATCAAACTTTTGTTGGTGTAGCTCGGCTGGGTTCTGTTGTTGCGGTGCGCTGTGCTCCTATTGAAAGCCATTCTTATTGGAAGTTCCTTTTCAGAAAATACAATAGAATACCGCTTCCATACCTAAACTTTGTTTCTCTAATGGCCCTCTGCTCTCCAAAATTTCTGAGCCTTCTGCTACTGCTCTCTGCCATACCCATCGGAATCATCATCACTTTGGAGAGAGCCCAACCCACCACCCACGTTTATCACTACCACAGTTCTGGTTGGTTCCGAGAATGCGCCAAATGGGATTCCCATCACGGCCGCTTTCTAATTTCTTTCTTTGAAGGCGGTCTTGGTCAGGTTAAGCTGCCCGACAATGATTCCGAGTCATCCTCACCGTTGGAGGAAGTCATGCTCCTCAAAGACCCTTACTTGGCCGGAAATGCCTCCTTGGGTATCGCCATTGACCCACCAAGAAATCGACTTCTCCTCGTTAACGCCGACGTTTTTGGTAATCGATACGGTGCGCTTGCTGCATACGATCTCTCCACCTGGAACCGCCTCTTTTTGACTCAACTCACTGCTCCCGGTAAGCTTATCATTCTTTACTTTAAACTAATATTTTGTTATTTTCTTTTTATTGTGAAGCTTAATTTTTATACAATACCATTTGGCAAAATAGTTATCGTAAAATTCTATAATTTATTGAACTCGGATAGATTGTGATTGAATCTTAGTGTTAATAATCCTTGAAATGGTTAGTCTGTATACTAGTCCTCTTAATTAAACTCTTTTTAATGTTCGACCGTTATTAATTATGTCTAAAATGAGTAATCATTATTTTTATCGTATCAAATAAATAAATGCATGTTTGGACTATTTTCTTAAAATAAATATTTGTTTTTTTTTTTACTTTTTTTAACAAGTTAATAAAATATAAATAAACCATTGTTTTTCTATAATAAAAGTACTACACACGCGCTTGCCCATGAGTTTGTGCTTCATATTTTTTTTATGTCATTTGGAATTTAATAAGATATATATGATTTGGATTGTTGCATGATAAAAATGAACTATTTGAGATGCTCGTTTACAAGGTGCCAATTCCACGGAGAATTCGTGTTATGTCTTTAGTTATATTTTTTATTCAATCATATATATCTGCACTTCGCGTCATGAAGATTTGTTTAAGTTAGACACGTATCAACATCTTTTACAGTTAATTTTTCATGTGAACAAATCTTAACCCGTTGAAGTATTTGTTTTTGTATTACACTTGAGTCATGAGAATTCCCATTGAAAACTAGCCACTGTCGTCGGATTATGGCTGCATACCGTGCCTGCAGGGGATCCTCTATCTAGATGTGGATGATTGAAATAAATGCTAATCTTTTGAATTTTGATTTTTCTTTTTTCCAAATATTTTAATATCAGAAACCTTTTATTAGGGTATTTTTTAAGTTGTTCTTGAACCTAGGCTAAGGGTAAAGGAGGTAAAAGTATATAAAAGAGTTTTACATTTTTTAGCTACAATTATCTTAGAGAAAAAAGATAATTCTATTGGCAGAGTATGACATTTTTTTATCATAAAACTGTTAAAAAATTTGTGTATGAACGTACCTAAACAAAGTAATTGGGAATCCGAGTGGAAAATGTGTCACAGTTGGTACATGGTAGGTACAACAATCAAACAGTAGAAAAATAGGAAAGTATAAATATGATAGGAAAACAGAGATTAAAAAAAAAGTAATAATAAAGTATTTGATAGATAAGAGGGTTTATTTATCACTACTTTAAACGGTAAGATTGAGATAATTATGGATTTATGATAATAAAAATTGAGGTTTTTGCCCAAATCTGTCAACATTTGATCTAAACCATCAAGTGGGTTTGTTCGTTTAGTTAGCTGTCTGTGTCTGATATGCATATCAACATTCAAATCAGGTCACAAAACTTGTCTGCACATGCACGTGTTATGCATGTGTGCAAGAAGGAAGTAAAAGAAAAAAACATATGGATGGCTGTCAATTGCATTGTGACCCTAATGTATGAGTTATGGACTATGTATGACAATAATAAACCAAAGGAAAATGGCCTACCAACGCCGGTACCTCCAATTAATTGCATGTCGTATTATGTTGTTGCCTCTTAACATGGGGTATAACTTTTCAAATTGTGTTAGCTTACCATACAACTGGTGGGTCTCTTGGCGACATTATTGTGACAGTCAATTTTCCATTGGATGCAGGTGATGAGAAATCTTTCGCAGATGATGTTGCAGTGGATGCAGAAGGCAATGCCTTTGTTACAGATGCAAAAGGCAATAAAATCTGGAAAGTTGGGGTGGAAGGGGAGCTTTTATCAATCATTAGAAACCCACTGTTTACTGCAAAAGAGTGGTATAAGAACTTGGTTGGGCTAAATGGAATAATTTACCACCCAGATGGGTTCCTGATAGTGATTCACACTTTCAGCGGCAATTTGTTTAAGATTGATTTAACAAAAGGAGAGGAAGTGAAGATAATAAAGGTAAAGGAAGGGACTCTTTCTTTTGGAGATGGTTTGGAACTACTGTCTCCTACTAAGCTTGTAGTTGCTGGGAATCCTTCTGGAAGATTAGTGGAAAGCACTGATGGGTGGAACACAGCTTCTGTTGTGGGAACATTCTCAGGGCTTAAGCATCGCTTGGCTACAGCAGCAACTGTGAAGGACGGGAAGGTGTATTTGAACCATATGGTTGGAATTGGATACCCCAAAAAGAAGCATGCAATTGTCGAGGCAGTTTTTTAACTCATACTTTCTAGAAATCTGAACAGTGGGGAATTGAGGATGTGGGGATCATGCATTTACTGGACGTTTGGTTGAAATTTGGTGTACCTTCGCTTATTTATGTTTTGTTTTGTTTTGTTGCCATTACTTGTCCTCGATGCTTTTCTCAACCTAACATAAGATGCTCGAGTAATTTTATCACCCTTTTGTCTTGGATACATCCAAATATTTTCTTATTTCTGTGTTCGGCGATCGCATGTAGCTGAATCAGCGAGAATCGGGAAGCAAATCATATAAAAATAATTTTTTAATTTTAGACCTTTAAATTTTTTCAAAATTGTTAATATTTTGTTAACTAGTATAATGTTATTATTTGTTTTAAATAAATAAAAATTTTAAAAATAAAAATAAAATAACTTTATTTTATAGAGATTAAATTAATATTTAAATTTATCAATTTTATGAAATATATGTAGTTACTACTAAATCAATGTGCATGTGCCAAAAAAAATGCAAATGAACAAAATAACTTGTACTAAAATTATAATTTTCATTTGCAATTTCAATTGTATTAAACATGAGTAACGTAAAGTCAAATCACATTAGAAAGGTGTATTAAAGTTATAATTGTTAATTGTAATTTTATTTGTTTTAATATTATTTTAATATAAATTCTAAATAACTTGTTTTAAAACTCTCTCGTATATTATTTAGTTATTTTTTAATATGTGGTTATTTTTATCATGTTAAATAATAAAATATATTTTGGATTTTTACATTTAAATATAAGGACCAATTTACAAAATATGTTTTTAATTTTGTTTTTTAATCCTATTTTGATTTAGCTTTACATACTAAACCTAACCTTTCCCTAAATTTTCCACATCATCAAAATTCATCATCCTCCTCACATCCACCATGTCAATCTTCTCCTAAAAACGTTAACTGCAACCATCGTGTCACATCGTCACCGTCTACAGAAGTCACTGACAGCTGATGCTTGACCCAGCCACCTCGCAATACCCCCCATGCTTCCAGCGTCTAATGGTGATTAAGGGAAGGCCTTTGATTAGTGTGGTGAGGTCGTGTTTGGTGTTGGATACGACACAGGCCGGGTTTAGAGATTTGGATTTGGGGAGGGGGAAGGCGTTGTATGGTGGGATGGTTGTTTCTGGTGCTGGGGCCTTCCCTATGGTGAACTTTCACTTGCTAAGTCAGAATGCCAAGGAAGAGGAAGGTATTTTGGTTTTGGTTTGCTTGCCTGGCCAAGTTATGAAAGTCTTTGCCAAAGACTTCTTAGATGACAATATGCTTGAGACCAACAAAGCAAGTTCACCGAGTACGAGAAGGGGTATTGCGACACGGTGGTTGCTGCAGACGGTGACCATGTCACGTAGTGGTTGTATTTGGAGTTTCTTGGGAAAGATTGACATGTTGGATGTGAGGAGAATTTAAGGAAATATTAGGATTTGTTTGTAAAGTTAAATTAGTATAGGATTAAAAAATAAAAGAAAAACATAATTTACAAATTGATTTTTATATTTTAAATATAAAAAAAAATATTTCATTATCTCACAATCACATATTAAGATATAAAACAAATTATCTATAACTTGTAGCAAAGTAATAACGTATCCGTCACTACCATACCATATTTGTTTGTCATTCCTTAACTTGCATATTTGTTTGCCTTTCCTGAACTTGCATATCTTATAACAACCTTTGCACCATATGAAGAAAATAGACAGCATCTGACATGCGGATCAATTAATTCCAAATGCACGTCCAAACATGCGGTCAGTCTCAAACTACCGCTCCCACACACATCACAAAGTAAAAAACCTTATCATCCATCTATTAGGTTTATCACTTTCTCTTTACTTTTCTCTCATCGTTCTGTCTCCTTCTTTACATCCCATTGCATTCCAAAATGGAGTGGACTACTATCAATGCTCCAACACCAAAAATCTATCTCTCTATCTTTGTTTTTCACTCTGATGGCCATCTGTTCTCCAAAATTTGTGAGCCTCCTGCTACTGCTCTCTGCCATACCCATCGGAATCATCGTCACTTATCACTACTATAGTTCTGGCTGGTTCCTAGTTGACACCAAGTGGGATTTTCATCATCGCCGCTTCATAATTTCCTTTTTCGAAGATGGCATTGTTCAGGTTTTGTTGACGAACATAGACATGGACTCTGAGTCGTTGCCGTTGAAGGAAGTCACGGTGGTCAAAGAAGCCTATTTGGCCGGAAATGTGTCCTTGGGTATCCCATTGACCCACCCAAAAGTCGAGTTATCGTCGTCAACGCTAACGTGTTTGGAAAAGTGATTCACACTTCAAGTGGTAATTTGTTTAAGATTGATGTTACAAACGGAGAGGAAGCGAAGGTTATAAAGGTAAAGGGAGGGACCCTTTCTTTTGGAGATGGTTTGGGATTACTGTCTCCTACTAAGCTGATTGTTGCTGGGATTATTCCTTCTGGGAGATTAGTAGAGAGCTCAGATGGGTGGAACACAGCTTCTGTTGTTGCAACATTCTCGGTGCCTAAGCATCGCTTGGCCATAGCAGCAACTGTGAAGGATGAAAAGGTGTATTTGAACTATATGATTGAAATTGGATACCAAAAAAAAAAAAAAAGCATGCAATTCTTTAGGCAGTTTTTTAACTCATACTTTCTAGAATCTAACCGGGTGCACCACCTTTATGTTTGCTGTACTGAAAAACGATACAAATGTAATTTTTCTTTAATGAGCTTTATAGTACTTTTCAAAATCGAGATAGGATATCAATAAAAGATATTTTGAAGCTTAAGTTAATTGATAGTTAAAAATTTTAAAAAATAATTATATAATTTGTAATAAAAATAAACAATAGTTTTTATTGTTAATACTTACTTTTATTTATAGATGTTTAATTAGACCTTAAATTATGAGTCTAATTTTATAAATTAGATGTTAACATTATACTGGTTAATTATTTAATATTTATTAATAATTAATAAATAAATAATTATATTATTTATTTATTAATTATTAATTTATGATAACAAAAATATTATGATGGATCGAAATGGTATTAATTTACTGGATCAGTGATAGTAATAATGTTGAAATGATATTAATTTTATTTATATATATTCTTTTTCAATATGTTGACATGTATATAGTTTTCTTTTGCTTATTTGATGATTGATGTGTTTTTTTAAGTATATTTTACTAGTATATTTGGTTTTGTTGCATTACATGTCCTCAATGCTTTTCCCTTGAATCTCAACATAAGATGCTCCAAAAAGTTACCTTGTTTTCTGTTTTGGTAGATCGCATGAGCGGAATCAACTGATACAGGGCATGAGAAACACATCACATATATAACATGTTTTTTAAAATTATTTTTTATTTTAGAATAAATTATATAAATATATCTTAAAATTTTGTAAAATTACATAAATCTCTCGTACTTTTTTAACCTTTATACTAAACTTTCTTATTTACGTGAAATGCTAATATAATTTACAAAGAAACATCAATATTTATTTTTCAAAAATTAAATACAGTTAATATGATGTATAAAGGGATGTTAATTTATATATATATTTTTAAAATAAGAAATGTTAGTATAGCAATAACAAAATAAAGAATGTTGATATAATTTTATAAAAATTTAAAAAATATTTATATAATTTATTTTTTTATTTTAATATGTTAATATTTAACACACTACTAAATTTAGTATAAAGTTGTTTCAATAAAACCTTAATCTTGAATTTTAATCTTAAATACACAATTGTGTTAAATATTTAAATTTAGAGTTAATGATCTTATTTAGTTTAAATAATTTTTTATAAAAAATACATGTAGTCTTAAACAAAAAGTGTGATTAATTTATGTTATATTTATTTAAAAATCTTTTAATCAAAGTGTTTAATTAAGCCCATTAGTTCAAATGATTGCTTTCAGAAAAGTAAACTTATTTAAATTTATTTTTAATTTTATGAAGTGTAACGTAATGATAAAATATGTGAATTATTACATAATTAGTTTAAATGGAATTATACTACATTTTTTATACAAAAAATTGAATTTAATAGATAAATATTAGTGATTAATAAAATTAGTAAACATTTATACGAATAACACAGTAACCCCTAAAAAAAATAGTAAATAATATCACGTAGTCCTGCAACCTATACTGAAGGTTATTTGGAAGTTGCATAATACTGTATTTCGTTATGTTATATGATTTTCATAAACAAAATAAATATTTATAAATATATAATCTTATAAGTAACATTTATTTATATTTAAAAAATAAACGTTATTATGAAATTAGTGAAATTTTATAAATTTATTTATTTAATAAATTGAAAAGATAAAAATTAAGGAACATAAAATGTCGTTGAATTGGTTCTCATCTATCATTAACGCCATTAGCCTTCAATCAGATGATTACCGTATATTCGACATCTAACACAGCTTAAAATCTTACATGTCTTTTTCATTCCAGAAATCATAGCACTTTATTCTATTTAGTAATTACTTGGATGACTTACATAATGAAGAGCAAAACCAAGTTTGAAGAAAAAGTTGGCCGAAATGTCATGCCTAGCATCCAAAACGAAATTCTATTACTTTTTTTTCCCAGCTGCTAGGTTAGTTTCTAGCTTGGTGCCGTCAACATTAATTTGCTTCATGCCTTCATCTCTTGCCTATTTTATTGCTTAGCTGTGTCATATCCATAGTTTAAAGGCATATTAGCATCAGCAAACCACTTATTAGATTCCTTCTTCTGTGACAGTTGATCTTGAATCTATCCCATGGGATGTCACAAATTTGTCTACGTATATAAACTATAGTAGTAGCAGCCAAAAATTTGTATGTGCTAGACCTTGGTCCCGGCTAATCAATGAGACTGGTGTTTCTTAGCTCTGCCTTGTGGAGCTGTTGATTCGTCTCTCTTGGAACCCTCTGGTTTACGAGCCCATGGTGGTGCTTGATCTGGACCATAGCGATAATCATAGAAGAGCTCCTCGCTAGCATCGATGTGTTCCTTGGCAAATATGCCTACTCGGTGATCTCCAGCTACCAGCATCACCTATGCCACAAGTAAAAGAGGCCAATAATTGCAACAGTTCAAAGATTAATTTCAAGCAACTCATCCAAAAGTGTATAACTTAAAACTTTTTAAAGTTCCCCAAAGCTTGAGTTTTTGGACTCACCTTTGCATAGCAGTTGGGGTTTGACGAGTGGTTTGCAAATTTTAACTTGTCTCCTTTGCGATAAGCATCAAGAACGTACTGTTAAAAAACATATAGCAGCTTTAAGGTCTAAAACAATCACTTTGCAGCCCCAAATTGTTATAGCTTGTCATGAAAAAAATGTGACGGAAAAGACTAGGTTGACGAAAGCTAACAAAAATATAATAAAACAATAATATATGACTGAACCTCTTATAAATTACAAGGAAACTCAAATCAATGAGAAAAGAACTAGAGCAGCACAAGATAGGAGAAAATGTAGATGATGTGAGACACTTGCCTGATCATTCAAGTCAAAAAGGAAAGATGAGTTGGCACGATCATATATTTTCCCACGCTTATCAGCTTCTCGGTGGGAGATCAGTTCTCCCGTGTACTCTCCTAGGTAATCATTTTTGTTAACTGCGTTCTGAAGTATCATCATCAATTACAATTAGTGAGGTGAACCAGCTAATGTTGTTAGAATTTAGAAAAGAAACAAATCTATCATTCTAATTAATAACCTTTAAGAAGGCTCCCCATCCTGCAACATCAGACTTTGCCAAGAGAATCTGACAGACACAAATAAAAAACAATGTGAGACCCAAACGCATGTTATATGCATCCATGGTTATGATTCACTACAATGAAATGCAGATACTTTTAAACACCTAAGTTCAGAATTACTAACCCTCTGTTGTTGCCTTAATAAAAGCCTCATATTTCCACATTGACCTTCTCCACGCCGAGGTGGCTCCCCTAACGAACCATCCCCACAACTACATAAAAAACATAAGAACATAACTTATAGAAGCATTCACAACGATTTGATGTGGAAGGGGCACTTCAGAGTCCAAATAACATATAAAAGGGAAACAGTTGAAAAAATTCTAACTGATCAAGCGCTAAAGGGAATTACAGTGGGGTGTCAAACTACAAGATACAGGTGAAGTAGAGAATTATCAATTCATGGCTTCTAAAGTTTCTCCCGTTTTTTTTGGAGGGGGTGGGGTGGGGGATGTGGAGGACACGAAATTCTGGGATAAATAATTTAATAGCAAAATTATCTGTTAATTGTTTTCGTATAAAAGGTGCTTTACATGTTAAAAAAGGATCAATTCTACAACAGGTTCTAAGTAGTTAATGATTACAATCACTATAGTTCAACAAGAATTTAAAGGAATATAGGACAGTTTCAAGAACAGCTGAAAGGAAGCTTTTAGTTTTATAACATTTATTAGGTATTGAGGGAGGAAAAAGAGAGAAAAGGAACTTTGAATAATGTTTATTGAGTAATGTGATGTATTACAATAAGATGTAATGTAATGCGATGATAACCTAGAGCACTCGCTCTTATTTTTGCTAATGATCCTAACTAAACAAGGAAAAAGTTTAAAAAATATAAAAAATATGGAAACTAAGAACATGAAAATTAATCTTAAGAGATAATTTCTAAGACATTCTAAAATATAATATTGACATTGCAGGATATTCTAACATAACATAAAATGGATATTTCAACACAACAATATTAATTCATTGCAGTAAAAGGCACATTGCATCTTCCCAGTCCTAGGCTCAGACGCCAGAGAAGATGGAAGTGGCGGAAGGTCACATTTTCTACAATTTTCAATGCTAAATCATAGGCAGACATATGAACCCTACATGTTTAACCCTTTGACCTTCCAATATAATGGGGTGCAGTATGGAAATTCCCAAAGTCATAATTATCTTTAATACTACTGTTTAGAAAGCATGCTGAAATTTGTGTTGAACGAAGCTATGGTATAGGCATATGAAAATTTGCCAAAGTAATAATATACTTATATAAACCAGATATAAACAAAATGATTGCAAGAGTGTCATTTTGGTTTATCTAGTTAGTCAATATATATGACTGAAAAATTTACAAAAAATTTGCATGATATACCTAAACTAGCAAGATGAGCAGATACTACTGAAATACTGGATTATCAGGGTACAAAATTTTACTTGTGATTTTGAGAATAATGACTTTCTTTATCAGGTGAAGCAATAGAATTGAGACATGTTCATTCAAAAGCCTAGGAGTCGCAAAATCAAGTTCACAGCAAAAACATTTGACATATTACCTAACCCAGCAATTCCGACAGACATCTGGGTCACATTCCCGTCCTGCAGCAAAGCATGGGCACTGTCGACTTCTGCACTGACTTTTGGCACAATGGCATCCTCTGAACCGATTTTTGCAGCTTTTTGAACAACTGAAGGTAGAAGAGCCAATTTATTACATTAAATCATAATTTGCTAATAATTACATTTGTCAAGTCTGATAGTTCACAAATTAAGTTGAAAATGCATTTTATGGGAACAAAGCAAAACAGTGAAAAGAAGAGTTATGAAGAAATAGCTTTATGTTGACAGTTTTACATCTCTTGCTCCTCTGAAATAATGACCGTATCTTGTTTTGTGTTCAAAAGCTTGCTAACCAAGTGAAACCATATTTGACCATCAATCCAGATTACCCTCGTTATGTTATGATCATAGCCCCATCATTGCTAACAAAATAATTCAAACAGTCCAACACATTACACATGGCCAGGAGAAAATATAAGATATCCTGCATTTTTCTCTTTCATTATATTAATAGAAAAGCTACATAATTAAATGAAAAGTGACATACCCACAATATTTTTCACAGCAAGTTCCACCATTAACACAAGTACATTCCTTTCCACACATTGACTGACATCCACATGGTGTATACTGCTTGCAAGATTGGTTTTTCCCATCAGCAATTCTTTTCCATATTGATGGGTGGCCAGCAGATTTCCAAGAATATTTAAACTTCCTTGTTTTGCCCCTTTTCCTCAGCAACCGTGATCTAGATGGCATCTCCTGGTCCTAACATGAAAACCCAGATAGAAAGGATTTGTTTGGCATCTAAAGTAGGGGGAACTCATAAAGATTGGTAGAAGTTGTCAGACAAAGATTAGCAAAGTAAATTTAAGTGCAGCTAGCTTAAAATTCAAAATGGTGTTTTCTTGTTAAAGTATTGTAGAACTCATCATACAAAATGAGTATCATGATTAAGGTAAGAAACTCAAGTAATCCAATCTCTTCACATGATTAAGGTAAGAAACTAAAACGTAACCCAGAAACATCCTATTAATTTGGCAAACAAATAAACTTATCCAAACAGAAATTTATTACTTATGGAAATTTTATTTTATCTTCACCAAGGCCCCCTCACCTCCAAATAGAAATTAAAAAAAAGACAGTCAAAATAACAAGACAAGACATGAGAATTTAGGATAAAGAAGATGGAAACAAGAAAGTTTGTAATTCTCACTATGCACTCTGCATCAAATTTTCCCTTGTCTTCCATGATTGAACTAGGTGCAACAATAGATCCATGGGGCATTGACACTCCTCCAGAATGCATGTAACTAGCTATTTCCATGCAAGTCTTCAAGCCAGAAAGTAAGTTCCTTGCTATGAGGCAACTGCAGAGTATGAGTTGCACTTGACATGAGCACAAAATAAAATTAGACCTCTACATGAAGTAGTAATCTATGACAAGAAAATCCTCTATGCATTTTGAGTTTCATTTACTTATGAACCATTAGTCACAATTGGGGGAGTTGCCTACAAAGGTTTCAAATTCATGCATTTTATTAGTTGCTTATTAATTGCACTTTAGAGGAAATCAAGTGCTAAATGCGCATTCAAACTTGAATAGTTATTATTGATTGCATAATACAATGAAAAGGGCTCCAGCAATAAAGCCCAACACTGGTACAAGAAATAAGAATATTTCACAAAAGAATTAACAAAAACAAGATATGATATATGGATATGATATATGTTATACATCAAAATCAACTGACAATTGTGAAAGAAGTTTTTGATTTTGGAGGTCCAGTACTTCCACAACTAGGATACAGGTACTAAACCAAATCAATAATACAATTTTGTGATAAAGGAGCTGGTTTAACAAGATGACATATTAGCAACGTTTCAAACCATTTGTTTGTCCCCCACTCCACTACCCTTGCCGACCCTCATGAAACATGCGGAGGGTGGGTTCTCTCTCATCTTACATGAAGTCTTCATTTTTACCCATCTTTATCATTTCCATTTTTTTTGGAGGAGGGAGGTCAAGTGCACAATAATTTCTTCCAGAACATGATTGCAAGAAATTCATTATTTTCAAGAAACAAAAAGCTCTCAATTTACTCAGTACATAACACGTGGAAAGTACAATCAAAACTAACGAACTCCTTCCTTGTTAGTACCTTTTTTTTCCATAATTATCCATGTCTTCCAGAAGTTTAATTGAAATTGAAGCTAAAACAAGAGGTTGGGTTTGTAGGATTTATGGACAAAAAGAAAAGTGTAACTCCATTCAATGCAAATAATAATAAGTAAAATACAATAAAATTCTAAAAAACAATGTACAAACAGGCAATACAAACATAAATACTAGACATGAGAAAGTGTGAGCACACACATATATACTAGAAATTAAATTTGGTGTCATCCTTGCATTTCTCAATATAATAATGTGAGGTGACACACATAAAGCTCCATACCTGTTTCTGCCAAACATTTCAACTCCCTTTAAGTATAATTCTTTCTCCAGTGGTTTCCAATCTGAGAGACTTAGCATCCCATCAACTTTCCCTTCCAGTGAATTCGTTAACTTATTAAATTCTGTCTTATTTGTAGGATCTTTTGGTCCATCACCAACACTTTTGTCCTGCTGATCACTATGGCAAGCGCTAGAAGAATCTATTAATTTATTTGAATTATGTGTAACAGATTTGTCCAAAATTGCACAAGTACTTGTATGTTTACTTTTATCACTTGCACCCAAATTTAAGTTCTTGCTAGAATCACTATTTACAGTAACTACATCATCTGAGATTGTCTTCAGCTTTTTATAAGAATTCTGAGAATCATCAGGAGGGAGTGTTGAGTCACAAAGTGCCGTGTCTGGCTGATTTGTGGCTTTCCGTTTTTCCACACTTACTGAGATAGGAACATTTAAATTGAGAGATCCATGACAATCAACTTCTGTTGGAAAAGGTGCTGAACTCTTACTAGGTTCCTCTATAGTGAAGGTTGCCAATATCCCATCTCCCTCTTCCATAATTGCAGTTCTCTTATTCTGATCAGATGCAGAAGTTGAATCTTCTGGCACACTTTTTACTACCTTTAACTGCTGCTGGCAATTGAAATGGCAATCAAAGACAAGAAACACCGATGAGTTGAAATTGTAGATGGGTGCAAAAGCTGGCACACACAGATGTACAGAATCATTCACCATATACCAAGTGTAAAGCAAGCCTGATTAAGACTACATGCCCAATGCCTCTTAGAAAATTTTTAACTGGAATTATTTTCAATATAGATCAACAGAACACAGAAATGACACCATATTTTTTGTATAATGATTTGACAGTCAATGAAAACATGCTAAACAGAATACCAACAGAGGAAAACCATTGACTAATTTCATCTCTTTGAGAATTGAAAACAAGTAAAAGTTCTATTTTCCTACCTGCCTCAAAATTTAACAAATACTTACAAGATTAAATTCAGACAAAGAAGAATACCTGAAGGTAACACTGATCACTGCATGGTTTTCTGTCACCTTCAGGATCAGACCAAACTGTCTGCTTTTCACTCTGAATTAAACCATCAAATTAGCTTTATGGATGAATTAACTATGGATTAAGTTGAAAATAAGATGGGACATTGTTACTTACAGGATATATTAAAGGCTGAGAACAGCCATGCAGACGACAGTCAAAAATCTGCTGTATGAAAACAGAAAAGTATGGATGCACTCACTATGACAATGATTAGAATGCTAAAAAGATTATGCTATAGTACGAACCAGGCACCGACGACAAAAGAGATTGTCAAAAGAATCTAATGCAGCACTCAGGCTTTTCTCTGGACATATGCCAATAGTAGATTCATGTTCTCCCGAGTTTTCCAAATGCTGGTCCAACCTACCGATGTTCTTTTCCTTGATATTTCTGTACCTCTCCTACATATTTTAAAAAACACTCCCAGAAATAAAAAATGGCTTTTCACTATAAATCCACACAGTGCAATATTTTATTCTATAATTAACAATCACGAAGCTTATACTCGTGCCTGCAAGTTATTCAAGATTACCTGAATTTCTAGACTGGTGCCCCCAACAAATTCGCTAACAATATTCAGTACCTCCTCGTTTAACCCATATTCCTCAAATGCCATCCTAGTAAATTCAATAATCAAGACAGTAATTCTAGAAAGGGAAAACTTTCAACATTTGAATATATATGGAATTTATAGGCTATGAGTTTAAAAGTGGTATTGAAATTCTTGCGTGATCACAATAAAGTATTATTTCTGGAACACTTAAACAACCATTTGAGCTCCAACAAAGCATTGACATAACTTTTTAATTAAATGTTATTCATATAACTAATGAGAAATGTTACTGTCAAGATTGTTCTTGTTTCATTGAATCTTCACAAATAAATGGACCTTCTTAAAACAGCTCTATCATATTCATTTTAACTTACCATATAACACGGTCTTCAGCCTCAGAAAATTCATGTTTTTCTTCCTCAGGTTCTGTTAACTCTTCCTCACTGTCACTACATATCAGTGCTTCACTTCCATGTTGATCATAGTAGATACGTCTTCTTCCGACCACTGACTGGTCTTCAGCCATTCTCTGATTTCTGATGTGCATGAAAGATTTTAAAATAGCATAAATACATTATACATCTGCATACTCACTGATCATTAAGTTTTGAAATCTCAGTTTCTATCTTAAAATGGAAAGAAGTGGGTAGTTTCAGTTTGGAAAAAAATCACACAACCGGAATGTCAGGAAAGAAAGTTAGATATTTTGTATGTTAAAACACCTTTCCAGAAATATCCAAGAGGTATACGGTGGTAATCTTTCAATATATGGAATTTTGATACTTGTAGCAGATAATGCATCTTGATTGCTGTGGTCTTTGTCTCCTGAGACTGGAGAGAAACCACTGAATTTACATAAAGGATGGTCAATTCTTGAAGAAAGAATTGGAGTTTTCCTATTTTCCAGTGTCTGTGAAGAACCCCTTGTTGATATGGCTGACAGGACTCCTGACATATGACATTGTAGCTTCTTCTCGTTGCTCTGAATTTTTTCCTGCAGGAATATAAATAAGGTTGATTGCAAGCTGACTCGCAACGAGTACAAAAAGAAGCCATATCAATATTGAAATTTTCAATTACATGAATTCAAGTTCAAATTAGCAATCGTAGCATAAAATTTGTACCCAGAATCATGCAAAGAAAAAATGCTGGAAGCTCGTTCAAAGGATTGCTACCAATAAACAAAACAAAATTGGAAAAATTACCTCCCCATGGAAAAGGTCAAATAGGAACTGCATTAAAATTTCTAAATAATTGAGTTTGCATACAATAATAAATGTTACCAGTAAGAGGTTAATGCCACTTTTCTCAATTAAAAGGAATAAAAAAGTTATCTGTTCAGCAATAAACTACAAAAATCTGGACAGTTTCCAAGAAAAATTGAGCTAAGGTAGCATACACCCGATACCAATCTTACTTTAATATATTCAATTCTCTCCGCCTGGATTTGCTTTTTCAACTGATTTATCTTGACGGACAAGGTTCCAATTGCATCATTTGCTGGCTCTCCATGTTGTTTCTGTCAACATTACAAAACAAATTATTGCCACGTACAAAATGCAAAATTATTAAGTCCAAAAACAAAATCCTCTGTATGCAGCTGTTGTAAAATTTCAATTCTCACGCGATGCAGCACAAGGAACATTTAATAAGCATCGTTTTTCAACGAAAACATCAACGACAAAGAGGAGGTCAAAATTCAAGATTAAGGGCAATCCGAAAGCCCTACTCGCGAACTCAATTGCTGTAGCATTCAATTACAGAGAGCCAGAGGAACAGAGAGCTCTTAAATGATGTTCGTTCGTGAGGTTATCCTATGAAATTTAAAATTCTAGATAAGCATAATCGAATTCTGAAACATGTTACGACACCGATTTCGAAGAATCAGAAAAGGAAAAGAGGAATCGAAGCATCTAAACAAGGAGTTGTTTTTAGTAATTGTTGAGTTGAAGAGAGAGAAACTGACTCGAGGTTTGGAAGCCGAGTCGGTAGGTTTGGACACCATCGATGTTGTGACGTGCTGTGTGGGGAGTCGATCAAAGGAGGAAGAAGAGAAAGAAACGCACTGAGTGACTCACACATTCACTCTCATGTTTGTTGTGTAAGAACGAAGCGAAAGAAAGTAACAGCTTCTGAGTTTTGACACGTTTGGTTACATGGCCTACCGCGGAAACAAAAGCAACGAAAATTTTGGTGTTGCCGTTTATTATGTACTGTACGCACTATCCAGGCTTCTAATTTTTGTTTATTTATATATATTTTAGGCTATTGTTTATATTGTGGGACTTAATTACTCTGGTTTGGACGGATCCTTGCACCTTTTTTTTCTCTTGCCCTTGGAAGTGCCTTTCATTCGTCAAATTCCTTTTAACTGTACGGGAAAAAATAAAAATAAAAATAAAAATTGATAAGGCCAGTTGTGTTGGTACAAATTCGACTAGGTATCATTGCAAGTATTCACTGAGCCTAACCTGACGAAACAAACAAGAGGGTGTGTGTGAACACGTTGGAGAGAGGTGCACTAATTCTAATGCTCCTTTTTGAGACAAGCAAAATTTGTTGCTTCTACTCTTATAATGTACTTTTTTCGGTCTGAATTGAAAAATAAACTAAACATCAAGGTGGAAGGGTGAAAAGATAATGGTTTCGTGCTGTACGACAGAATGGGATTAATTTACTACTACCCTGTCCTACATTTTATCATGCTGGATTGATCTTAACCGTTAAAATTTTTGAGAAACTAGTGGCCATCACATTTAAACCGTACGCTGTGCAGTGATTATTATATTTATAACGCGATCTAATAGCGTCGATCTCATAAATGAGCATTAAGTTTGTTAGATTATTAATAAAATTTGTATTTATTCATATTAATTAATATTTAATGTAACCGACTTCTTTATTTTTACGAGATCATAAAATATTTTCTCCGTGTCTTTTTAAGTGTGATTTTTTTAGATTTTTTTTCTTATTTAGTTGTCATTTTTAGAATTCAAGGTTACATTATTTTTTTTCAAATATACCCTTATTCTCATTAATTATTTTACACATTTTTAAAAAATTAGATAATATATAATTTAAAAATTCAAGAATAAATTAATTATTTATTGGTCAAAAGTTTAATAAATACATACATAACTGACATATTTAAAATCGTTAAGTTATAAGAGATCAAAAAATAAAAATTAATAGTTATTATTATGAAGTAAGTAAATAATTAAGGACAAATATTTAAATATATAAAATTAAAAGGTAAAGTATACATATTTAAGATATTTGTATTTAGATTTTTAAAAGTGAGGAGGTGAGTTTGCACCCCCTACTTATATATAGATCCATTATTGGATACATTTAATATGTGTGAAAATGAATCGTAAATGTATTTTTTATTTTCAGATCAAGATTACTAGATGTTATTTTTATTATTTTCACACAAGAGATGTGATTTTTTGCCTACAAAATGTTTATCTAAATACAAAGAAAAGTTTATGCATATATTTATTTTGAGAGAGAAAACTATAAAAATGAAGAAATTGAAATAGACAAGTGAATTTTGTTGTAGAAAAGAAATTGGTGAGGAAACTTTATTGTAGAAGGAGAAATTGTGAGCAAAAAGAGAAATAAGTGAGTGAACTTGATTGCAAAAAGAGAAATCGGTATGTGAATTTTATTACAGAAAGAGGAAATGATGTCGTGGATGCTATACGAAAAGTGAATTGTGTATCACCCTAAATTTGAGACATTAAAAATAAATTATGAGAAAATCTTTATTGTCATATTGCTTGTAATGCCTTTATTTTATTATCATTATTATTATATTATGTTATTATTATTTTTTTTGTTGTTATTAATATTATTATAGATATATTATAGTATACTTTTGTATTGTTATTTTTATTATATTATATTATTTGATTAAAGATACCTTAAATATTATTGTTGGCATTGTTCTTATTGTTGTTATTATTATTATTATCTTTGTTATTATTGTTAATATTATTGTTGTTGTTTTGTTATTATGATTATACTATTTCATTTTATCTTATCTTTGAGTTTATTATATTTATGATATAGATATTATACTATATTATTATTAGTATTTTTATTTTTATTATTACATTGGTATTGTAATTATTATTATATTATTATTATTATTGTTATTATTATTATTAATAGTATCTCAGTGTTAAAAATTAATAAGAATTGGATAACAAGACACCAAGAGAGTAACTATGACTTAATAAAGGATTAAGTCTAGTAAGTCACATGTCTATTTAAGTCTTTATAGGAGAAGAGAGAAAACGATTTGGATTAGTCGTTGTAAAAATAAAAGAAAAAAGAAGTTAAAGAGAATGAAAATTATGAGAAATCGCCATCATTGCTTTCATCCCTTGTCGCAAGAAGTTTTTTTTTCAAGGTAAAGGGAAGTGAGACATTTTTTGTTGCATGATGGGGAAAGAAATTACTTTTGAATCCCAATTAGTTGTATGCTTGTGCTTTTGTTGTTCCTAGATAGGTTGTGAACGCCTTAAAACTTTTTAAACTTCTATTTTAGATTGTTAATTTGAATATTTGGATGTTTTAGGGTTCTTGCCCCTTTTATTCCTTTCAATTGGGGATTTGATAAGTTTGCACGAGTTAGGAATTTTTGTTGTTAATATGTCCTATGATCTTTATGTGATACTAGATGTTAAATAATTAATAGCTTTAGAATCACCTAAAAGTAAGGTTTATAACTCAAGTTAAAATCAAATTAGTAAATAATGGTAAAGTTGTTAGGATAAAGTAATAACCACATGTACCTCCATAAGTTTAGACATTGTAAGATTGAAGATGTGTTGCACGATCCATGTGAAACATAAGAGCTTGGAACTTAGTTAAATGGGCATAAGGTGTTTGTAAATGAAATATGTTTTGAGAATCTTTTCCATTAAATATGAGCATTTTTATTATTGTGATTTGTGCTATGTTCATATGTCTTTTTGTTGTTCTAATTGTGTGAAATTATAATTTTTTATTAATTAGTTGTATATGAATCCTTGACATATGATTTCTTTCTAATTATTATTTGTTTCGTAATGTGTTATTAGTGTATATTATGTAAACTTGTGTTATAAGTTTAAGATTACTGTGATGCATGATGCCTACAAATAAATTTGAATACTTGTGTCATGATATGCATTTGTGTTGCAAAAATGTTAGGAGAACTAAGTCCTTGGAGGATACGAATCTCTAAGGAACTTTGAAATAAACCATAACATATTGTTTGTGAACTATACATCATGTCATGCATTTGTGTTTTGAAGTGAATAAAGTTTATGAAACTAACTAGGGATATCATGTATGAGTTGACATATGAATCTAACCTTAGGGGTGTAATAGTTTGAAATTTCCTTTAAGCTCACATTGATCTCGTAGGTTGGAATATCCTTGCAATGTTGGAACATCCTGGCGTGTTGTCAATGGTGTCATCTTGATGAAAGTGATAGTGTTTGAATGCTTATGGTGTGACAATTCATTAACTACATAACCTTATGAGTTACTTCACAAAATATTTTCAAAATGATACCATATGTGTACAAATTTACAAGTTAATTATGCACCATTATGCATGTGTGTCTATGTACATAAAACGTTTGGTTAAACATGACATTTTTTGTTATATAATTATATATAAATGTGTTATATTATTCTTTATATTTTTTTAAACTTAAATGTGCTTGTGAGATGTATCTCGCTTCATATTTGTTTGTCTTGTTTGGGTTTGGACTAAACATCACTCTTGTAGGTGAATCTTTACAAGATTATGATGATGATACTAAAGGAGAGACTTATGCTTTCGTTTTTTTATTTTCAATTTTATGATTACCTATGCTTTGAGATAATATAACATTGGAACATATGTTTTTAGTCTTTAGTCTATGTTTTATTTTGTGTAGTTTCTTTTATATTTTATTTAATATGATTTTTGCATGACTTTTAGAGTGTCAAGATTTATTTGATTTATTATGTTGTTTATTGTGTTGTTTTTTATAAAGTACTATGAAAATATGATATGTAATACTCTTTTATCACAAAAGAAAAATTAAAAAAATTAGTACATCTCCTATTTAAATTATGCAACAAATGAATTTATTATTGTATTAGTATAAGTGTATGTGTTTTGGGATTGAAAAATGTTACAAATTGACTGGGATATTAGAGGAAAAGGACTTATAATTTCACTTAAAAAAAACTTATTGGTTTCCTTGGCTAATGTGCATAAATTTTAAACAAAAAATATAAAGAATCAGAGGGAGTAATAATTTTAAAATTTTGATTAATCATATAAATGTATTTAAAATATTTGCTAGACATGACCCTACGACAATAACATACTAATTTTAAGGTTCAATTAGGGTGAACCATGTTATGATAAGTGCATGGTGAATCATCTTACATGACTTGTTATAGTACATCATTTTTACTTATTAAATATAAATTTGTATTTATTATTAAGTCTCTATAACTTTTATGTTTTACATTTTATCCTTCTTTAATTAGTTAAATTATTTCTTTTGTGTAGTATTTGGTAAAGTTGGAGATTTGTTTTCTCTCTCACCATCAAAGGATTTCTCATCCTTATAACCAAATTTGACTTTTCATTACCTATTTAAACTAGTATTAAAGTTGTAAAAAAACAAAGAGGTGCATTACTAAAGTGAGAGTAGGTTTCAATTAATGATCATGTTTGTTTTTGTTTTTTTATAGATTATTTTGTTTTTAGGTTAACTTGGAACCACTTTTTCTTCCTAAAATATTTTGACATTGTTGAAAGCTTCTCCCCTTTATCATTATCATTTTTAAACTTATATGTTAGTAAGAGAATGAAAGATCATGTGTAATTTGTTAGTGATGAAAACACAATGCTAGGGATACAATCATTATGAGTTTTTTTCCACCTTATTTTCATAGTTACTCGATTATTTTTCATTTTCTTAAGTAGTTATTAAAAGAGTTGTCATTTTGTGTGAAATTAATATTAAATAGTGGGACAATATTAGTGTTGAATTGGGTAGATTTGTTAATTTTGATAATGTATTTTTTATTATTGATAGCTTACAAAACATTGTGAATATTAGTTTAAAGAATTTTAGTTCCCATTAGATAGTCAATTATCAATTTTTTAGTTTAGATATGACATATTGGTTTTACATGTGGTATAATAAAATAAATGAATTCATCAAACGACTTAAATACAACTAAAATTACTAAAAGTAATATGAGCAAATCATATTACATTTCACTTAACTAATAATATCACAAAATGCATAAAATTCATCATCATTGTCTAATTTTTGCTTAGAATAATTATGACGTTCAAAATGTTGAGATGTTTCTTTAGGATGTGAAAAACTACATTTTCCCCTGGTCAATTTGTAGTTTGACCACTTGATACCATTTTTTCCAAGATGACACTGAAAAATTTCTTTTTCTTTCCATAGAAACTTATACATGTAAGTGACACTATCATTAAACTATAGTTTAAATTTCCAATCTCTAAGCATAAATCTTTAAACAAATTTTGTCTTGATATACTATTAACAAAAATAACAACCATTATGGAAATGTATATTGATTGAAAAAAAATTAAAATTTGAGAAACAACAAATAAGTGATAAGTGTCTCTTTTGTTTTTGCTTTTACTTTGGTAATGTTCTTCATAGAGCTCATCCCTTTGTCCTAAGCTTGGTGCATATCCACATAAGACCTTTGATGAACTTGAATGTCTAAGCAAGACACTTCCCGTTTCTGCCACAGTACAAAAATTCCCACACGCAAACTTTTTGGCAACCAAGTTAGCTTGGTACAAAGATGACTCGCTAAATGTAGTCTCCACCATTCTATACCTTGCAAAGAACCTTCTCCAAACATCAATCTTCACATCCCTAACAGTCCTTTCTCCATCTTCCATAGCAACAATGTTTAGTATCCCTTAAGATAGTATTCCCTCAATTCTCATTCTGCACTCATAATCCTGTTTCATGCAGGTGTCAATGCAGTCAAAAAATGCCACACAGAAAAACAATGCTTCAATGAAGCGGTTCACAAAGGAGGGTGAATTATGCTTTGCTTCCAACTCAAGAACTATCATTATACTTGGTTTGATTTTTCTCATCACCCGCATCAAGTGTTCCAAGGAGTCAGAATTCGATACCAAACTCCTCAACATATATGGAGAATAGACAGCCACAGCTTCATTGTCTTCTATATCAAATTGCTCTTCCTTGATCTCTATGATGCTTGTGACAAAAGCTACCTTATATAAAAAGGGCAAGTTTAAGGATTCAGTAAAAGTCACTAACCTTTTCCCTGTCTCTTCTAGCTCGGTGTTGCCTTGAAGTCCAATGGCAGTTATCTTCAGAAGCTCAACTTGCCTTTCATGCCTCTCAGCCAATGCTTGCATCAAAGCCGTGCATTGCACCCCACATCCAATATCAAGGTTTATGAGATGAATTTTGGTTTATGATGCAACATGTTCCACTATAGCTTGTACCCCAGCAAACTGCATTACTTGATTGAAAGGAATTTTTTTGATGGCATGTAACAGCCATGTGAGTATCTGATCTTAACTTCTCAATCATTTCCCTTTCCTCGTTTTTGTCACACTTTCTCAATGTCACCTTTCCTCCCGTTTCTCTTTTGATTTTTTCTAGTAGAGCTTGAGCAAAATGTAAAACAACTTTCTGAACGGCACCACCTGAAGAGTTCCACTGAAAATGAGAATTAACATGTTGGCACGTTCAAATTGTAGGCACCCTACCCTCTCAGCAGCTGCCAGAAGAAATTAAGCAAGTTCTTCCACGGATAAAACTCCCATATCAAATCCATAAAGGTGCATGGGGATGCAAACATCATCAAGGCATTGTGTAGAGTGCTGAATATACCTTGCTCCAGCCAGTCTTATTATTTCTTCAGTTGACAACTTCTGAGGACTCAGACAAGTTTCAACAGTAATATCGTTGATGTTTTGCTTCCCTAGCCTCTTGAACCTGCTTCCGTAATTGCTCAGGAGCTCCAGTGATGCTATAGAAGATGGCAGCACCTGTTTATTCTTTGGTCCTTTAGTTTCTTGAAGAGACTGCTGTGGTTGTTGAAGAGGTTAAAGTTGAACTCCCCTAACATCAAGTGATCAAAATTGAAATTATATTGCTGCTTTTGGTTTTGGTCTTCAGAAGTAGGAAAAGTAATTATCCCACTGACTAACTCCATTGTTGAAGAGAAAACGAGTTCCCCTTGGAGTATAACATTCTCTCTTTGTATAGAGCCATAACAGCCCTGGAATTCGTTGAAATTGAAAGGTGTGAAAGAAAAAAGATCCCTCGTCATATCGCGTTTGCAGCTGAAATTTAGGAGGGTATAAAAAATTTAACCTCGAGGCAACGAGATTATCCAGATAAATATCGACATTGGTGTTTGCATTGTCCTTATTCGTGGTCGAAAGGAATATTAAAACGTATAAATGCTTGAAGAAATTCACTACGTTATCTAGAACATGAAAGGAATCATGCAATTTTGATGGTGATATTTCGATGTTTTCATCAACTGCAGCTGTCAGCCATAATTGGTTTGTCGTTATTGAAACAAATGTAAGGATCAATACAATCTAGGAAGAAATAGCCTAAGGTTTTAATCCCATACGTGTTCCTAAGAAGTTCAGCCAGCGTGACGAAAGAGTTGAGGGAAAATGATGGATGGTCTTTTTTTATTAAGGGATTGGCGGTTTCCTTGAAAACTCCCACAATACCAAATTGACTTAATCTTGCAGAAAATACGAGGAATATGATATATAGTGCTAGCACTAAAGTTTAGATGTTTAAAATAAGTGTATGAAAAAGTTGGGGAGTGAATAAACACTAAAATTTTTATTGTTATTCTGCCAAACAACATTTAAATTAAAGACAAATTAGAAAAAACAAGGAAATTTACCTCTCTGTAATATAGAATTATGTCTAGGAGAGCCAATGATAATGACAAAAAATTAAATAAAACAGATGAAAATAAGTATGAAAAATAGTCCCGTTACAGGTGTGATTATTTGGCATCAATTCAATATTGTTGGCATCTTTTTTAAGAATGGAATTCATCTATCCCCTTATGTGACTCCTTTGTTGTTTCTATCAAAGAAAAATGACACTACTTGTTTCACTTTTTTGTTTCTCTAATAGCAAAATCACACTTCAGAAAAAAAAAAGTTAACAAATAAAAGGGAAGATGATAGTTTTTAAAGAAAGATTTTTTTTTTAATAAAAAAATAGGGATATTTTCTATTAGAAAGACAAAGACCAGACCGAAGTTAACATGTGATTTATAATTTTCCATTTTTTTATATAAAAAACAACTCATGACTAAATTTGTTGAATCCAGGTCCAAACTTTGTACCGAACCCATCCATCAAACTACAATATATTTGGTACCCAAAAAAGAAACTACAATGTATTTTGTGAAGCTAACTGCGCTCAAATTAAAATTTCTTTCACCAAAATATAATAAAATAAAATCTCTTGCATTGCCAATTATCGACTTTTAGTAATTATTTATTAGCTTAAATAAGTTTGTTGTGCATCTCATCTAGCGCTTTTTTATTTTTGTAATTATTTTCAGAATTATCTTCAAAAGTTTTTAACGTTCATTTTTATGAATTAGTGCTATAAAAACTTTTTTAATTTATCAATATTATCACATGTCATGTTAGTAAAAGATTATTTCATGATGTTATTTAAAAATATAATGAAATGAGATAAATATAATAATAATGATATATTATCCGTCTTGTTAAATATTTGTCTAGTTAAGTGGATACGTGGGAGATATTTTTAATATTTGTTGGTATCTACAAATATGTATTTTATAAAAATAAAATAAAAATTATTTATAAAAAATAAAATTTTAAAAAATATATTTATTATAATTTTTATTTATTCTAATCTTTTATTTAAAAATAGTTTTAATAGATACACTTAAAATTATTCAAAGATAATTATTATAATTTTTATTTGTTGGTAGTTTTTTTATTTTATTTTTTATAAAATAAAGAAAATAAAAATAATATAATATTATTTTTCAACTGTTTTAAAAAATTATAATTGAAGAGTGTGATTGAAAGTTAAAAATATAAAAAAAAATGTCTACATTAAGCGTTGACATTATTTTATTTATCATTATAGATTATAGATATTATTTATTTTAATAAAACTTATCTTTTAAATTTATACTATTTATTTAAAGAATTATATATATTTATAATTTTTAATATAGTATTTAATTATTAAATAAAAAATGGTCAAATGAATTGGGTTTAGCAGGCTAGAGCACCTAACTCATTAACAATGGCGAGATGAACTATGTGGTTCAACTTGTCAGCTTGCACTAACCATTCCGCTTAACTTACCAATCCAACAATTTGTTAACCCACCATATATAAGTTTTTCAAAATTATATAAATATTATTAGGTGTTTAGACTTTTAATTCATATTTTGTATTTTTTTTTAAGTTTTTGGTGTTCTTCAAAAATCAATTTTATCTTACTTTATAAACTTAATTTCTCTAACAATAAAAAAATATATTCAAATTAAATTTAGACTAAGATATTAAAATATTTTAAGTTATTTAACTAAATTTATAAGAAATTAGGATTTGTTTTCTTCTGTGTACTTATTTTTTTCTTTTTTAATAAGTTGGCTCACCAGTCCATTAACTTATTCTTAAATAGGATGAACTATGATTTGTAGTCAATTCTTTAAAGATAAACTAACTTGTCTCAATTTATTTTTGATGAGTTGATGACAAAGCGAATCAAAACAAATTAAACTAACTAGTTTTGTCATTTCTAATAATAGTTGTGGATGTGACATGAAGAAAGAGAAAATGTTATGCATAGGAAAATAATTTGAGCCTTCATGTTATGCCTAAAAAAATGTTATGCAAAGGTAAAAAGATTGAGTCTTTGTGTTATGTTTGTTGAGCTTTATTATTAGTGATGAAAATAGATTATACTAGATTTTTTAGATCTAAACTTAACTTTGGTTAAAAATATAAAAGTTTGGCCTAACCTTTTTTTATCTATTATAGACCTTTTCTATTTATTTTATCTTAAGAGTTTGGTTCACCTTATAAGCCTATTTAAAGAGTGAAAAAGAGGAAAAAAATATTTTTAATCTATAATTCCCATTAACAATGAAAAAAATTTTATGATAGAATAAGTTGATTTATCATGCCTAACAAACTTGTTCTAAAACTTGGAGCTTAATTTATTATACTTTAAAAAACTTAAAAAAATCAAATTTAGTCTATCTAGATCAGACTTTATGTAAATAAGGTTATAGGTTTTTGACGGACTGTTTGATTTATTTTCACTTCTATATACTATGAAACATGTTAACTGAAACTTATTGACATGAAATCACCAAAAAACATGTTGGAGAAACTTGTTTCACTTTTTTTTGTTTTTTTTTTTTCATTTAATTTATTGTCCAAGAACATTTGTATTTTTATTTGAAGAGTTGCATTTACAAATAATTTAGTTCTCCAATTTGTTTGCCAATAGTCCAAAATTAAATTACCTATTTTAAAAAAATTCTAGTTTTTTATTAAAAAAAGAAGTGAGAGTTATTCATTTAAGTAAAATGGCAGTTGATTCACTAAACATGCGACCCGTAGCGAGTTAAAATGTATTTTTTTAAAAGAAAAAGTATTTTTTTATTACATTTTTAAAGGAAAGGTTAGCCCAAATTATATTTAGAGTTATATATAGAAAATTTAGAATCCTTGACAAAATTTAAATTATATTCTTTTAGTTTTTAAGTTACAAAATTATTAATCAGAAGTTTATAATAAAATAATTTTAACATTTTACTATTTGTTTAGGTAATTTATTCCAACTAGTTATATAGCTGAAATAAAAAAATTGAGAAAATTTAATTTTTAAGAAAATTAGTAATGTCAAGATTCATACCTATTGACAAGAGTATTTTGTGGGTAATGTATGTATTTTAAAAAAATAATTTAGTGATATTATTTATATGCTTTTAATGTGACATTAGTTTCTTTTAATAGTGTTTCTTTCAATATTTTAATTTTAAAAATAAATAAAAACTATCAATATTGGAAAATTTATAAAAACTTAAAATAATCTTTTTAAAATTCATATAATAATTTTTTTATTCATAGTCGGATAAAATTTAAATTTTTAAGATTCAAATAAAATACCAAAGGCGATTTTATACTCTTGAAAACCAAGCAAGCTGATGTATAATCATCAAAACTAAACGAGTTTAATAGATCATTGATTAAGGACATACAGAGAGAGAGCAAGAACCCAAAGTTTTGTAAACATATCCAATTCTAATTATGGACCAGTTTGTACTTTTAAAACTCTCCATCTCTTTCATTTACCCCTATCTTTAAAAAAAAGGGTAAAGAAAATCGGATTAACACCATCACAGGGGAATGACAGCATTAGAGTTGAACTGTAGGAGATTAGCACTGAAAAACATTTTTATAAGTCATCTTATTGATTTGTCCTAAATCAAGCCATCATATTAATAGGACCATCCAGTAACACGCATTGGAATAAAAGAATTGGAATCAATAAACCATATTAAAAAACTAATTATCAACATATTGAACAATAATACGTTCGTTTACAATACAATATTGGGTGCGCGTTTGTTACAATTTTGCAAAAGTATACAATATAGTAATGTCTCTGACCAGAAAAAATAGAATAACAAAATAAGGAGAGAAAAAAAAAAAGAGGAAATTACAGAATTGGTCAACTCTAATTACACCTTGTCATCGTTCTGAGTAGATTCCAGCTCTATAGTTGTTGGTCTTCTTCTGCAGAGAGAAATCATGAAGATCCACATGAGACCTTTCACGATCCTCACCATCCCAATAGTGACAATGAGATAATACAACCACCATCCAACAAAGTCACCAATTCCAACATCCATCAATTGCTCAGTCTTGACTTGGGCCACAACTACCAAAGTCTCCACCTCCTCCCTCAACCTCCACCACCACAGCGTGCCCAAGCCTGCAGCCAAGCCCACCCTCTCGACCCACCTCTCTCTTCGGGCCCCACCGAAGACCGTGTCATCCACGACGGGCCTCACCACCATCCTACACCAAACGTGGGTCGTCTCGTGCAGGCCCAACAGAAAAATCATCCTACTCAACAGGCTTCTCTCCGAGCCAAAACTGGACACGTCATCGTCATAAAGGCCAGCCACAATGCTTCCCTCTATGCCCAAACCAACGCAAACTTGGAACGCGCAAAGGAGAACCCAAGCTGTGGAGAGACAAGAGGACCTGGACGGTGTTTCGGTGAAAAGTGTGATTTTACCCATCAGCCCCTGGATCAGCGTACCTACACTCACAATGGAAACCAAAACGTAGAGAATACATGGGTTGATGTGGATGGCGAGGTGGAAAAGATAGGGAAAAGGTTGTGGTGAATATTGGAACAGAGTGAGGGTTTGAAGATAGTATTGAGCACCGGAGAGAGTCGCTAAGAGTAGAAAAGACAAAGGGAGGAGGAGGCTGAGGATTGTGATGGTGAAGAGGTAGAAGACCTCTCTTGGGCTGAACAACTCTTTGGCTTTTTTCTTCCAACCCATTTGTTTACAATCACCAATCATCATGAATGACGAGAACAAATACTACACCCTCTTAGCTCTTTTTTCGCAAGCCACGGGAAGTTCAACGTTATGGTCTCTATGTTTGTGACTTAACAACCATTTTCTGGACGTGAAATTTATAAGTGGTTGCCACGTCCATTGTTTGCTTTGCTTACTAAACATTTTATATACGACATGCTCTTCATCTATCTTTATATTTATATATGTTAATTTTGCCTAACCAAATTATAGTTATATGTATCTACATTAATTATATCAAATTCATTTATCTTTTGCGCATTGGTTTGGTACAAATGGAATACTACTTTGAATAATTATGTTGTGTTTGGCTGCATGTTTGACGGATGAGTGGAGCCACTTTGAATTTTGGAGAACTCCTCTTCGCCAGTTCCGTGGCTTTTCCTCTTCCTTCATGATGAAACATAATTAAACTCTTCTCTCCACGTTTGAAATTACTACCATCACATATAACCCCAAGATAAATTAACATTAATAAGCAAAAACCATGCAAATTGGAAAAACTATGAAACTGCCATTTGGCATGCAAGGTTTATTTGGCATTCCATTTACTTTTTTTTTTTTTTTTTAAAAAAAAAAAACACGAATGCGCCATCGATTTTTCCAAATCTTATAAGCTTCCCCTGCGATGGGAGCACTACTCATCCGCAACAGTTATTATCCTTACGGTAGTTGAGTTGAATGATTCATCAATTTGCATTGACATACCATTTCGCATGGAACATGTATTTTCTAATACTAAATAGTTATTAATTTCACTCAGATTTACTTATAGAATAATTAATATGTATAGCTATAATGTTATTAATGTGTCATTTTTCCGGCATTCATTATGTATCATGTCTATTTATGATGTCATACCACAAATTTTAATATTGTCTCTATTAATAGGAGTTAGTAATGTGGCATCTTGTTGTTTTGATTTTATCTGAAAATGATGGCTGACGTCATACCTGAAGTTACCATAAACATTAATTAGGAACCAAATTGTATTTCTTTTAGCCTGAATTAGATACATATTGCAGTTGAAGTTGCTAAGTCTAATGGTATTCAGAATAGTATCTCATTTAGATTTTTAGTTGGAACTTGACAGTCGGTAAAGAGTGCAATATTTTAGGACTGATCAGCTAAGCCAAATCAACTTTAACTCCTTTCTTCTTCTTTACATTTTACCAAACAAAAAAAAGGGTTAAATATAAATAAAATTTTATGTAAATAGTTTATTATTATAATTAAATTTGGTGTGATTCCATTAATATTTTTGTAAGGACAAAATATGCAAATACTTAACATTCAGATTGTATAAAATAGGAATCGATACAGATTAACTGATTTTGACAGATATTAATTTTCTAAAAGGAAAAATTCTGTAATAAAATAAAGATCTCATGCATCCATACTTATAAAATACGCAAATCTGACAAATAAAAAATAAAAGCAATTGTGTACGTACCAACCCGATGGATTTTGAAAGTCAGAACATGAGATAAAAATCAATAAGAGAATAATACAATTTGACTCAAATAGATATAACTTTTTCAGACCACCGTCAAGCTGAATAAGTGAGTTTTAAAATCAAACTAAACTAAACTAATTGATGTAGTTTGATTAATTCATCAACCCTGCTGAATGCGTTATATTTCCACCCGTTTTGTGAAGTTGAAAAGGGCTTTGTCTCTACTATAATCGTTGTCGCAGTCGATAGAGTTTAAAATTTATAAGTAAACTAACAATAAGGAGATCCGTATGGATTATTTATTTTCCTCTGCATCATATAGTTGGTTTGACATTTTCTGGCAATGAACATTTAAAAAATTAAGTTAAATGAAATATCTTTGAATAACAAAACGAACAACAAAGTGATCCACTAATAATCACTAATCTTAATTTTGGTGAAACTCTAATTCCACAAGACTCCTAATGAAAAGAAAATGATGAAAAGTGATATTTGCTCGAACTTTGTTATCACCAACTCTTTGCAGGTTTAAGATAAACGTATATAGACTATTTGAAAGATTATAACAACTCCAATGTGTGAACAATTTATTTGTATAAAAAATATGCGAAGAGTTTACACGAAAGCAAAACTCAAGAAAGTATTATTATTTATAAAAATATAAAATGAAATAAAAATTAAGGCTATCCTGTTAGGTGGGGTGATATGGGGCCCAGTAGGCAAGAAACACATAATCTCATCTCATCTGAATTGATTAAGATTCTATGCTATAGGTCCCAACATCCCTCTATTGCCAAATAATATTACCCACAAGTGGATTTGTAACCCAATTCACGAAAGTTGTTGGACGGCAGCAATTGGTGCTCGCATGGCAGAATAGAGTTTTTTTTTTTTTTTTCCCTTCAATTTTGTCAGTTAAATAAAATTATGAAAGAAAGTATCAATGTATTTAGGCAATTTGAAAGGGAACGTGGTGGGGGGTGAGCCAAAGAGAAAGGAGGGGAGGTCTCTTCATTGGAAAGAAAGGGAGGGAGAAATGTGGGTGAGACACACTAAAATTATGTTAAGAACATAAACTTGGTTCTATTATTGAAGGAAAAATTAGTGAAAGTTTATAAAAAAATTTATGTCACTAATATGTCCACCAAAAAAGACTTGGTTCCACAATGTGAAATAAAATTTATGTAAAATAAAATGCGTGAAAACATTACCACGATGCACCCTAGCTTTGCATTTACCGTGAATTTAGATACAATTGTCTTTCAACTCACCGTTACACCAAACATACACTTGAGAACCCAATTTGCATTTTTTAGTTAGAAATGCTATTAGAAACTCAATTTTCTAATGGCGACGATTGACCATTCTCCTTGAAAAGTATTACAATAAACAAAAAATAAATACATCTACCAATAAGAGTGGAGATTGATAAAAAAAATCACCGTAAAGAATCTATATCTTAGATAGGATTGGAGTTCTCCTTGTATAGATATACCTCAGTGACTCATAACTTACAATAAATTTATGTCACTCCTATTATATCTACTCTCTTGCCGTTGAATTCTTCATTTGGTAATTTCTTTGTTATTTTAATTCAAAAATATTTCAAATCATAATAATAAAAAATAGCCTTACATGGATGGATCGTGTTCGATAAAGGAAGAAATAGATATTTTAATAGGCCTGAAAAAATTTCCCATAATTCAATAAAGGGAATTTCATGTGCATAACAATCCGAGAATCACAACTCAACCATGACGTGATCCTTGATTTTATTTTATCTATTGATCCTTGATTATTCTAGACGAAGGGCTGGCCGCTGAGAATATTTACACAAGCTCGTGTATGGTTCCAGAATAATTAGTAAAAAGTTACTTCAAAATAAACTTATTTTTAATTTTATGAAGAATGATACTGTCACACAAAAGTATTTAAAAAGTATCATAATGTCAAAAAAAAATATCAAGACTAATATATAAATTAAAATTATAAATGAAAGGAAGTTTAACTTTAAAATACTTAAGTGCAATTAAGAAAATAAAAATTAAAAAATCATAAGTTGTATAGCTAAATAAGAAAAATAAGTATAAATATGTTTATTCTAAATTTTTTTAAAAAAAATAGAATCTTAAAATTTTAAAAGAAATGAATATTTGTATTGATATGATTAAGATCAATAATAAATGTTATTTTTAAAGCTTATCGTGGGGGAAGGCTAAAAATAGTTGAAAAATTCACTTACGTGGATGCAATTGTAACTGATGAAAGTTGACGATGGAGCGTGTCTGTCAGTAGTAGGTGACTTTTTTTAAGTCTTAACTACCAATGATTGATACATATTTCAAAGCATGTTGGTATTGAGAAAGAAGCAAAGGTGGAAAATCCTTCATGCCAAACGCTTCTAAATGGAAGAATCTTATTTCTTCTCCACATCTTGGGCTGGACACAGTGTTTCTTTTTGGTCAAAAAACTTTCTTAATTCAATGATATTGTTAGAACTCCAATTGTCAACTTATAGTTGGGGCTCTAATCCAGGTAAGTGAAACACAGTATTAAAACTTCTTTTTCGGCTCAAAAGGGAGAAAAAAAAAATACTTTGTCTTCAGGTATGAGAATTTGCTAATTTTGTTTTAGCTAAATTATGCTTTTTAATCCTTTATATCTATTAAAAGTATTAGTTTATTATGCAATTATTTTTTTTCTTAAGTCAACATTTATCTTTACGTTTGATATTGAAGCAAAATCAGCATAAACACCATAATTAACAAAAATTGCCGTGACTTCTGTCAGTTAAAATTGTCATAGGTAGAATTTAACCTTACATTTTTACGGAATGTGGCTCTGATGTTTGCTGTATATTTATAATGGTAATCTCAAATTATTTTTCAACGAAATACGTTAACTACAAGTCATTAGTTAATTTACATCTGACATCTCCTATACACGCATGTGACAAAATTAAAATATAAATGTCCAAAAAGCGTGGTAAACACATCACTTTCGATTTTAACGAAAGAATCAATTTGACATTAAAACCAGCTTTTTTAGTCTATGCAAAAATAACACTTTGTTCCTTTTGTAATAGAACTTGTTACAGAATGACAAAAATGATTTCTGATTGAATATTGTTATTATATGATTTTGTATACCTTAATAATTATTCGTTTAAAAGTCATCATTATTATCAAATTCAAACATCAATTTTATTGGTAAGTTTTTTTTTAGATAACAATTTTCAAGAATGAATTAGTGATAAATTCACTGAAAGCATCAACTTCTAATTTTGTTTTATTTTCGTACTTGCTTCAAATCGAGAGATAGAAGAATCTATTTAGATAAAAAACCGAAAAGGAGATTCATTGCCAATGATAAAAAAAGACCCAAGTAACTGATATTTTTTTAGTACCGATTGTGATAAAAGAGTGTCAACAAGGAAACAAAAAGAATTTCCAAATATATTACTCAAAAGAATCAAACACTACTACTAGTCACTTGAAATTGAGAAAATTATGAACTTCGAGAAAATCAAAAGTTCAGAAAGTATACAAATTTGATTCACACTATTAGTCACAACCTATTCCTAGTTCGAACAAAAAATTAATCAATAAATCATTACTAGCAAAAATAAAATTCAAAGTCTATGTTAACACTATCTGATATTTCTAGTATAGTAAGTTAACAAGAAATGCGGTCTATCGATTCATTATTTAAACAGAACAGTGAACACATGTATCTAATCATTGTTGGTTCGTACCATTTTTACTACCTTGTGTAAAGCAAACATTTCTTTTTCAACAATTAACACCATTTTCCCGTTCGTAAAAAAAAAAACACTATTGTCCCACAAATAGGTAGTGAAAAACAATCACGGTCTAGTGAAAAAAAAAAAAACTACAACATATGAGGACATAGTATCAGTTCATCATAAAAGAATGCCTGAAGAAAAAGAAAAAAAAAACACATTGAGGATCCATTAAGGAACCTTCTATCAGTATAAATTCTAAAGCAGTAAATAAAAAGTATCAATTTTGCCTCATTTTTTATCATGGACACAGATATCAACATCCGTAAAAAAAATCAGTGGGGCTCAGCTACCAAAAACATCTTAGTCTAACACTATGTTTGTTTATACCTTGGAAATTAAAGTGCAACAATCTCATGTTCAAACACTAGCCCGATCTTTACCTTCTGCTGCAGCCTCTAATGGCTGGAGAGCTTTGAGAGGATTCATAATGACACCATCTATGAGTCCATATTCCTTGGCTTCTTTTGCACTCATGAAAAAGTCACGATCTGTATCCTGGTTGATCTTCTCTAAACTTTGGCCAGTGTGATAGGCGAGATATCCATTCAGATTTGCCTTATGATGCAGCATTTCATTAGCCTGAGAATTTTGAATCGTAATCAGTTTTCTCCAACAACTGTTATAACAGAATTATGTATTTATGATACTTGTACAAAAAAGTGATAAAAACAAGCAAATCCTTCAGTTCCGTCTCCCTTGGTAAGTTCATAGACAGTGTCCCCTATTGCAAGCAATGTTCATAATCAAAAACTAATGGAACTGTCTGATTCAATCCAATCTAACCAAATCCAGGCTAAATCCAAATGTACAATAGTAGGCATGGAATATAAATAGCAGGGTAATATAAGAAAGAAATCATAGGAATATTAGGAGTATGGAACAATATAATGTTTGGATAGAGAATTCACTAAGGGTATTTTTATACACAAATTTAGGTTATTAAGAAATTCACTAATCACTACATGATTAGGACATTCATCTTGGTTTGAATTAACTAATTAGATTTTAAGTACTACCCTAAGATTTTAGTTTTCTATGATAAAAGCATATAAATTTTTAGAAGTAAACATGAGATTTATCCAACAAAAATCAAAATGAGGAAAATGAGGTCTATACCTGAATATCTATGTCAGTTTGCCCTCCTTGAGCACCACCAAGCGGTTGATGAATCATTATCCTTGAATTTGGCAAGCTGTATCTCTTTCCTTCAGAAGTGAAGGAGGAAGGGACAAAGTTAGAAAGAAGCATTTTTCTCTTCTTTATTTTTTTTTTTTTTGGAGAAATGAAATGACATTCATTAAGAGAGGGGGCAAGGGGATGGGTACAATGATGGCAAGTTAAAAGAATCGGTACCCTTGGTCCCTGCGCTAAGCAGAAAAGCTCCCATACTGCACATGAAATGGTGTGTATAAGTGAGTGGGAAATAAAATTTCTTCAAAAAGAAAAGAAAAAACAACCATAGTATATAATCAACTATCAATCACTATTCATTGACAAATTATCAATATTAATGAAGATTTTTAATTCTTGAAATGCTAAGGCTATTTTTCAAAGGCAAAGCTTAAGATTTTTAGTTCAAAAGTTGGCTAATATTATCTTCAACAGTCCTGCCAATCACATTTTTCTGTATAAAGGTAAAAGAAAATCACACAACTCCACTCCCTGTTTACTTTCACAATGTTACTCGGGAACAGATATTATACCAAAAACTTGGAAAAAAGGCTATAACTCATCACATTACAACTACTAATGGAGTAGATTTTCTAAATGCAGCAGACTTTAAATACAGGGCGACATGGAAACTACTTGTTCTCAAGATTCTCATTTGACTACTCCTGAAGCCAATTAAAGTATATCATTCATGGACGCAAGGCCATACTCAACCAAAGGCCAAATGATAAGACGGATATGCTCTATTTTATTTTTATTGAACAACCTTACCATGATAGATCTATTAGTATAAAAATAATACAAAATGGGAAACGGATTAAGGGGTCAACCATCTAAAATAAAGAAATAAAAAAAAGAACGCAATCACATGTTTTTAAAGGAAGAACTATTTTCTTCAAAAAGGAAATAATATATATGATACAGTGTAGAAGGAAAATTTTAAGATAATTGATAACTAATCATCTTAATTCTCCTAGTATTCAGCAAAAATAAATAATGAAGATGTTTTGCTGGCGTACACCAAGAACACTTTAGGATAAAACTTTTAGCTTTCTACTGATGGTGGTAACTGGTAACTTGTCAGCATTAAATTAAGATAATACTGCCCACAGAAAGAATGAAATATTACCTAGCCGCTAATCCAACACAAACAGTAGACACATCAGGTCGGATATGCCTCATTGTATCAAATATTGCCATACCTAAGGAAAAAATAACAAGGAAGCATTTAATATTTGAAATAAATATTTTTTAAGCTCATGTGTAGATTGAATACAATTTAAAAAATGCAAGATAGTGTTAACTAAAAAGTTTATTACCAGCTGTAACAGACCCTCCTGGAGAATTTACATACATGACAATATCCTGTTCAGCATAAACAGAAAATTGTTAGTTGACTAAGTGCTTGCACAACAAAATTGAGTTTATTCCATAACAGAAAAGATCAAATACAAACTTGAGATAATAATCATACCAAAGTGAAGAAATACCAAAATATAAGCATTTGACATCATCTCCATAAATGCAAAGGAACACTTTATATGGATAAAGATATAAGAAGATAAACCATTAGTTTAACAATGACTAAAATCTAAGAACAAACCTTATTAGGATCAACAGCATCGAGGTACAGGAGCTGAGCAACTATGATGTTAGCCATATCATCATCAACTGCTCCACCACAACGGATTATTCTCTAAATACCAAAACACATTATTAATACTAGACAGATTAAACAGAAGCTGAATATTCAACCTTAAGTAACAAGTGTAAAAAATTGCCTACATATTGGAAAAGCTGACTTATAACACTCTGGAAACGCTCTGCAACCATGGGGGGCGGCCCTTGTCCTTGTGCATAGGCAGGGAAATAAGGGGAAGATGGGACTTGCAAATCATTCCTTCAAAAACACTGTCCATGTCAATAAATAAGACTAAGCTAAAAGATAAACAAATAACAAAACAAAATCTACCTTATGGACCAAATACCCTGCCTTGAACTCGTCTCAGGTGTCCAAAATTCATCACCATACACTGCTTTCACAGCAGATTTTTTACTAATCTTTCTATCTTCTACCGATTTCCTTAGGTTCCTGCAAATCACAGCAAGGCTTCATCCCCTTCTTAGACATAAATATATCCAGCAAAACACAGAATATTCTAGTTCCTTTCATGCTCAATTGCCACAATTTTTTGTTCACTTTTATTTAAAGAAGAGAAATTTAAGTACAAATAAAAGGTGGATAATAAAAATTCAAACTTTAACAAGCAAAATTTTAAAACCCTTCACAGCAGACCCCAGATTAATCATCTGGCTTAAGAATAAGCCACTTCAAATGTATCATGACGTTTTTATTAAAGTATTTTTTCAGTTCCAAACATAACACAAAAGTAACCCAAAATCTCCCTTCACCCTTACACATTAGCATAAAAAATTGGGGTCATCTTCCACAAATCTGGTGACCTGAATTCTCTAAATAAATAAGCAAGCAATAAAATCCAACACTCAAAGATCGAAAAGCCACAAACTCGCGGATAAGTCACCAAAATGTGAACTTTCCGGAAAATTCAAATTCAGTTAAAAGAACCAACGCAGTTTATGGAGTGCTTTGGTAAAGAAAGAAAAAAAAAATACCTGGAGAGGAAGTGGAAAGAAAGGTTGTTGGAGCGAGAAGAAGAAGAGGAAGTGGAGGAAAGAAGAATAGGGTTGAACCTAAGAGAGGAAGAGGGAGTGAAAAGGGATGTGTGCGCCATTGTTAATTGGTGGATGAAACGATATCTATCTGTACTCTGTCTAATAATAAGGAGAAGAAGAACAATAGCGAGCCAAGTTGAGTGTTGGGGCGAAACTTGTCGACAGTGAACTCAATTCAGTGCTTGTAGGAAAGCCCTTGGTGTGCCTATCAGGTACTTAAACTCATTTTAAAAAATAAAAATAATACATATCATTATACAAAAATATCTTATTCTGTTTGGCAAGGTAATTTTGTAAGAAATAAATTAGTAATTTAAATTATTTCACAAGTTATTAGAAAAATTTTATTAGTGAACTTTTTAGAAAGTAAATACTAGCTTAAAAAGTTTAATTTGATAAGTAAATATGACTTATAAGTTAAGATATATACAATTGTTTTTACCAATTTCACTCCTATTTAATTTTGAAAATTACATTTTTTTTATCCTTCTCTAATCAATATCCATCTTTTCAATAGATGATATGACATGTGTAAATCAGCATGCCATTAACATTAAAATCTCAAGTTCGAGGTTGTTGAAAAAAACATTATAATTAAGAGATTTTTTTAATAAAGATGATAAATTTTTTAAAAAATTAATTAGATTAATCATTAATAAAATTAATAAATATTTTATATTAATAACATGATGATTCAAAATAATTGAACATACATAATCAATATTTTATTATTAAATATCTAATAATATTTTTTATTATTATTTTTATTAATATCTTAATCTTATTCTACTAATACTGTTAATAATACTATATATACATTTATTAAAATTATATACAGAGAAAGAAAAATAAATTATGATTAAGAGGGGCATAAACATGCCTTTTGTGTCAATTTATATGCATCGCATTTTTGTTAATCAATAATTTGTATGTATGGTCTACTTGATTAATTAATTTTAAGTTTAATTAAATTTTTTTTATGTAATTTGATATTTTTTTTTACTTTTTTTTGTTGTCATTTTCTTTTAAAATTATCTTTGTAAGTTTCAAATTTTTATTTTTATTTTTATTCTCAAATTCTATTAAAAAATATTAAAATGTTGATGTTAATATATATCATATCAATATAGTGTCACATCATTAATATAATGTCAATAAACACTACATCATTAGTCTACCAAAAGGACTAAAAATAAAAATAAAAAAGAAACTTATAGAGACTAAAAATGAAAAAATAAAATTTTATAATAACAAAAAATAAAAAATAAAATTTTACAAAGATGAAAATAAAAATAATTAAATATATTAAAACAGAGTAACATATTTATAAGTATAGAAAAATTAAGTCTTAAAATAGTACATAAGTTTAATTAAAAATTAATAAAAAATAATTAATAATCATATATTTTTAAAACTTTTACTTACTTTTTTTATTTAATGTTACTCAAACATTGCATAAACACTTATGACTTTTTTACTCACTAAATATATTATTTATTCTCTTTAAACACATACAAATATCATAAAATAAAAATACATATTTTATACACTATTGACTTGTACACACACATACAGATATTTAATTCATCAAAAAATATGTTTATGTTAGTTGTACCTAGAATATGTATTTTTATTTTCTAAAATATATGTGTGTTCAAGAGAAAATAAATAATATATGTGATGAATGAGAAAGTTTAGAGTATTTATGTAATATGTGAGTATTCTTACAAAGTTGAACAATAAAAATAAATAAATAAAAATTTAAAAAAGTATGATTATTAATTTAACATTAATTTTCAATATAACTTATACACTAAATTTTAAAACTTAATTTTTTTGTCTGTAAATATGTTATTTTGTTTTAGTCTATTTAATTTTTTACAACTTTTGTCTTAAAAAAAAATATTTTTCATTTTTCATCCTTGTAAATTTTATTTTTTTATTTTCTTCCCCTGTATAATTTTGTTTTTTATTTTTCGTCGCTATAAATTTTTATTTTTAGTTATTATAATTTTTTCATTTTCAGTCGATATGATAAATTGATAATATGACACACGTTGACATCAGTATTTTAACATTTTTAACGTAATTTGATGGTAAGAACTAAAAAAAAAATTTAGAACTTACATGGATTTTTTTTTAAAATAATAAAAATGAAAAATAAAAAAAAGGTCAAATTGCAAAAACAAAAAACTTAACTAAACTTTAATTTTATTAGATATTTTCAATTCAAAATGTTAACTTATTAGTTTTTAACTTTTAGTTATTAAACTAGTTAATAAGTTAGAAAATTATATAAAAAGATATATTTCATTAGATGTTAACTTATTAGTTTTTAACTTTTAGTTATTAAACTAGTTAATAAGTTAGAAAATTATATAAAAAGATATATTTCATTATTTTGCTATACCTTAAAATTTGGTAAACATATGTATCTTCATATACAATTAGCACTTTTTTATATTTTGATTTATTTCAAATAATTTGTCATCTTGAAAATGGAATAATAATTTTTATTATATTTTTATTTTAAATGTTTTTGTTAAATGAAATGAGATAGTATGAATAGACTTATATTATATAAATTTGATTATTTATTTTACAGAGAGATGAAATTAGATGAGATTGCAAGTGAGAAAAGCATTATGATTTATTTTAACATAAGGAAGATAAAGAATAATTATAATAAAATATTAAGAGTAAAATTGAAAAAAAAAAGTCGAACTTATAAACTTAAATGTTACATGAAATAACATTTAAAAAATACTGCAAACTATAAAAAAAAAAACGTTTTTATTATATTTTTGTTAGACAAGCTTACAAGTTAATTAAAGAGTAAAAACTAAAAGAAAAATAATTTTCTATATTGAATTAATTGAAAAGTGAAAAATTGAAATTGATTTACACCATGAGTACAATATTTATATGTGCATGAGTGTTTAATGATAAGTATTTACTATCATTTGACTAATTATAATGGCACTTTAACTAATAATTGAAAATAATTAACAATTTTATCTTAATTGTAAAATCCCTTCTCAAGTGGGGAGATAAGTGTTAAAAGCTCTTAATTGAGGAAAAAGATCAAAATAAATGAAAATTTGGTAGAGCCTTAGTACAAATATCAACTAATTGTTGTTGAGATGATAATTATACAACATTGAAAAAGGCATAATTGATAAATTGTCTAAGAAAGTCACAATCAACGACAATATGTTTTTGTCCTTTCATCAATTTTTGGATTAATGGCTACTTGTATAGCAAAATTATTATCACAGAGAACCACGGTGGTCGGTAGTTGAAGTTCAAGGAACATCAACAATTGTTGTAACCAAAGGTTACTAGTAAGACATATTGAGGATATGTATTCTACTTTTGTAGAAGATCAAACCACAATGTTTTTTTTTTCTTTTTTTACTTCCAAGAAATTAAGGAACCATAAAAAAAAATGGAGAATTAGTAGTAGATTCTTGAATTAATTGATAATTACCTCAATCAATATCTACATAAAATAATGATATTGGTAGAGGAATGATATAAGATTTTTTGAGCAAAATAAACCTTGAGATGTTATAAAACGCAACAATCAACTTATTGGTGAAGAGTGTTTAAATTAGTCATGAGTTAACTTAGATTATTAACAACATACATAACGTCAAGCCTTAAAATAATAAGATACATCAATCAATTAAGTAATTTGTAGTATTGAGAAATGTCTAACATAAGGTAATTTTGTTTTTTTCTTTAATTTGAAACTAACACTTTCATATTTTATATTTTAAAATAATTAATAATTTTTAACCGGTTCAAGAACATTATTATTTTAATTATTTTATTAAATTTTTAAATAATTAAATAAAGTATTTAAAAATAATTTTAACAGCGACAATTTTTAACATGACAGTCTTACTCCGCCCTCCTCCTCCTCGCCTCATCTAACATGATATTTATAGAGCGTTGGAGGGATTAATTTGACTTTGATGGTAAATGTTTTTTTTATATATATATGCTATCCAAAATTGTAAAAGACATATGTGTTGGATCTATTTGAGAACCTCGACCTGGATCGGATTCAT
>JAMLFT010000394.1:0-44072 GCA_026544285.1 Pachyrhizus erosus
ATCTTTATATTAAAATAAGAGATCAAATTATAAATTAAAAAATAAAGAGACTAAAATTATATTTAAACTTAACGTAAATATAAGAATTATAATTGTATTCCAACTTGAATTCTGACATAATTAGAATTGAAATTATAAATCTATAAGCATGCCTTTAGCGTTTTTATAGATTATTTAGACAACGATTCTTTATGAAGACTGCTAATAAGTGAGGAGTCATTATACGGTTAGAATAACAAAAACTTTATATTCACAAGGTATTAATATTTAATTTTTTTATATTATGAATTTTTAAAACATATACTATAAAGTATACCTTAGAGCTAATTTAATTGTGTCCTTTATATTAATCAAATTTTAGTTAAGTTAAAAATGAATTTAAACAAATAACCTCGTTATAATTTTAAATTTGGTAAAAAAAAAAAATTAAATCATTCCCATGTCATCCCTGCCACCATATTTGGGCTGTAACTCAACCAACAGCATTTGTCTGGTAGATAATATCAAAAAGGAAAGAAACTTTAAACAAAGCATTGTTCTTAACATCACTTTTAAATTATCGACTCCATGGCCCAATGGATAAGGCATTTGTCTACTGAACCAGAGATTCTGGGTTGGATCCCCAATGAATAAGATAATGCTTGTCTCAAATAACTATCTACCTCTTATGACCGTAGCAATGGGGGGCATAATTGCATAAACACTCTTGTCCAAAGGGCAACACAAACAATGAAACCATAACATGATCGTTTAGCATTGAAGATTCAATGTTGCCAACCCAAATGACAATACATGAAAGTTTTCTTGAGATTTTTGACATTCATGAGCACAAACTAGCAACAGGTCCAGCAAGTTTACATATCTACATAATGTCTAAAGCTCTACACTTAAACAAAAAAAATGTGCATTTGAGTGAAGATTGAGTTCCCATAATAACAATTTAACAGTTTTGATCATTCTAGTCTTCTGCAGCAGCATCTTCAATTTCTTCATCCTCTGGAACTCCACGGAGGTAGAGAACATTGTTACATCTACAAATACAAGCAATGAAACGATAATTAGATCTAATTCTGATTAAGAAATTTATCTGACAATATATCAAATTAACTCATTCACTAAAAGAGAAAAAAAATGAAACAATAAACTTAGATGAGCAAAATGTCATTGTTTTCCAGTGTCAAACATTTTGATCATGTTCTGTTTTTGGTTCTGAATACAAAAATAAAAAAGATTAATGTCATTGTTTTTAGTTTATTTACAGAATGAGTACCTATTAATTTACTTTTTAGCCAGAGTTTCAACATTAGCCAAAGACTATTCAAGTTCCAAATATTGTAAACAAAGGATAAGAATATCTTGGCCAAACCCCTGCTGCCTTTTTTCTGTTTTAGGCTGAAAAAATGGTATTGCATTTTCCAGTGGTCGTATCTCATATATTAACCATTTAATTGCAATATCAAAAGAAATGATAAATAAAAATTAGTTTTGAGAAATACCAACCATGTAGCTTGTGATCAATTTGTTCATTTTAGCTAATATTAAGGGTCTGTTTGATTCCCCCTCTCACTTTTTTGTTTCAAAATTGTATTTTAAAACAATTCCATACTACTCAATAATCAATTTCTCGTCTAACATCTATTTAAATATTAAAAATTGTTTCCAAAACAAGTGTTTTTCAAAAACCAAAGAAAACAGAAACGAGAGATATTTTCTCATTCTCTTTTGTTTTCTTCTAGTGCTCAGGGGACAAATTGTTAGAAAACTAAAACGTGATAGGGGACAAAAACTTTCAAATGTGCTGAAGAGACAAACAAATTTTAGAAAACAGTAAACAAACAAGGCCCAAGTCTTTCACCAATCCAGCTTACAAAGTGTGGTGCAGAGGAGAGAGTGAAACCAGAACATCCATCAGACAAACAAAACCGAGTTTTAAATGTTTGAAATCATTTGCAGAACAAAGTGAAAAACACATAAATGTGGTACCAAAACATGAAAGCCACTAGAAAAATAGAATAACTAGGATAGAAGTTACCTGATTAAAATCTCTCCCAAATTTCCAGTAAATTGTCCCTCAATATACTCTTCAGTGTTGGCCAGCTGCAGAAGGTTCATATGTGTAAAAACAATGTAAGCAGTTAACTATTGCATCAAATCAATACGTCAAAATAAAACATCAAAATGATGAACACATTGATAGAGTTACGAATATATGCCTGCAACATTTTGATGTCAAATAGATGAACAATTCTGATTTTGTAAAACTATGAACACATTTAATTAAGAAGAGCATGTATTGATTGTATTCTTATAAAGGAAGGATAGTCATACCATTAACAAAAAAATCTAGGTACAAAATGACAAGAGATTACAAATACATGCATAGAGCATTTTAGTATCAATTAAATTAATAACTTGGACATCTGAAGAACTGCAAGCACATTTAATTCGCATATTGTCAACTACATCGATCACAATACAATTTGGCTTGGCTAAAGACCAAATCTTCAAAGATATTAAAGTACACATCAATACTGAGAACAAATTCTCCAAGCAAGCAAGCCAGCGGCTATGACAAACAAGAATCAACAAACATGATCAAACCCTAGAGTTAATTTACAAACGCACCTGCAAGTTCATATATGAATCAACAGACACAAGATAACCTAAAAAAAACAAGAAAAAGAAGTAAACGTAACATTCAAGTCCAGGCAGAATTTGATGACCAAATGAAGAAACAGTTAAATACAGAATACGAATATAACAAAAAAAAAAAAATATTGCAGCATTATAAAAAATTAAAAACGACCCAAACATACCCTTGTATTCCATCCCCCACTTCAGCTTCACAATAACAGGCTTCCCAGTCAAATTGTTCAAAAAAGGCTTGGGATTTACTGGTATAGTCTGCAAATCATGCACAAAAGCAAAATTCAAATCATTTGAAACTAAAATAACCAAAATTCTAAAACCCCCTTAGATGAATTTATCAAACCACTAGAACTATCATTTAAAAAAAAAATGTCACAGAACTACAATATAGACTGGATTTGAAAAATTAATATAAGCCACAATCAAAAAGGGGGGAAAAGTTTTTTTTTTTTTAATAGAACACATAAAATGGGGGTAGCGTAGTCTATGCTTCATAGTAACTACGAGCAAGTACGAGGTTATTTGAGATGAAAAAAAAAAAAAACAAGAAAAAGGAGTGAGAATAAGAGATACTAACGGCCATTGTTAGAAGAGGGTGAAATTACAACGCTTAGTAAGAAAATGATTCTGTAGAGAAAATCAACATCAATTCAAGGTTTTAGTTTGAGTGTTACAAATAAATAAATACAACATAGATTTAGGACACACGTGTCACACGTGTGTAGTCTAGGCTCATCACAAACGGTTAATAACTGGACCGAACCATGAACCGCACCGACCCAAACCCTAAAATAAAGCGAATTGTACGGAACAGTTTGATAACCGAACCGTCTTGCATATGCTACGTGATAATGTAATTAACAATTCTTATTTTCTTAAATTTGCGAATTGTGATTGATAGTTTTTTAAGCATCAAATTAAATAAAAATAAAAAATTATATATTAACTCAGTAAAATAATTTTATATTATTATTTAGTAATAAATTATTATATATAATAAATGTATTAATTTTTATAATAATTATTTTAAAAATGATATCAATAATTTTTTATGATTAAATAATAATATAAAACTATTCTATGTTGTTATTAATGTATAATTATTAAATTAATTTTTTTTTATAAAATAAATCTTTTTAAAATGTATAAGAATATATTATATTTTAACATTATTATGATAGAAAAATTATATTTGTCATATAAAAAATGTTAAAAAATGAATGATAATAATCACTAATGTACATTTTTTAATTTAAATAAATAAATAAAAATTAATTAAATAAAATTATTAATAAATAAAAAAGAGATATTTTTTTTTACTTTTTTTATTCTTCTTTTTTTGTTTTTTTTTTCATCTAAAAATAGTTAAAGAGATCCGTATTTTAAAAAGAATCCGTATTTTATATGTAAGATAGTCTAATATAATTTATTCATTTTTATTTTATTCTTTCAATTTTTTTTATAGTAAATATTAATCAATCAATTAAAAATTATTATAAAATAATTATTACAAAAATTAATAATTTAAGATACATAATAATTTATTATTAAACAGGAGTGTAAATAAGTTTTTATAATAAATATATATCGACTAACATTTTATTAGATAGTTCGAGTCATTTTGTGAAATTTTTTTAAAAGATTATAATTTTTAAAAATATTATTCTTTTCCTTATATTAATCTATAAAATATAATTTTAAATTAAATAATTATTTTATAATCATTTGAGACTTATTCTTATGTCTATCACAGAATTGATAATTATTTAAAATTTTTATATGAAATACTTTTTACAACTTTTAATTATATAGAATATAAATTATTATTCACAATAACATGATTTAATATATTATTATTCTATTTGAACTAAGCAATTTTTAAAAAGAACAATAAAAATAAAATAAATGATTAAATAGAAAAAGCAAAAATAGGAGTGTTACACATGCAACCAGAATTTTATACTTTTGAGTAGGTTGCAATTAGATTCTTCTCAAGTGGAAGAAACCTCAACTTGTTAGTTGATGGAAGTTCATTTGGTAATCCAGGACATTCAGGTTTTGGAAGAGTGTTTTGTAATTATTCTGATGAATGGATCCTTCACTATGTAAATGCCAAACTTTTTGTGATTTTTCACAAAATTCAACTTTCAAGGGACAATGGTTTCTCTCATCTTCTTTATGAGACTGATTCCAAGACAGCATTGGATCTAATTTTATAGGGACCAGCCATGCATCCATACAAAAATAATTAAATAACAAAATATAGTATATTTTAAAAAGATAACTTTTTATTTATTAAGAGAATGAATGGAGTAAGTTGTCGGATACACTATTAATAATGAATGAAAATTAAACTTATTTTTATTTTTTCAACATCTTAAATGTATTCTGTATCTTTTATCAAGAGTTTAAATTTAGAAAATAAATGTGTAAGAAACTGTAAAAAAAAAAAAAAAGTTGATATTTATTTGCTAGGCTGTAGCCACTGTCCTTGTCAGTCTTTTTTTGGAAAAATCTCTCAAATTAAATTATGAAAAATTGTGCATAGCATAATTTAAAGGATAAATATTTAGTTTCATATTTGTTTTGACCATAGAATAATTCCACGAGGCAGTAGATAAACACGAACCTGTGGGCCCCACGAAAGCGACCCCTGATGGTATATGAGCCACGACATATACCTTCCACTGGCCCACTGGGCCCCACACCCAAACCTAAAGAGAGAGAAGAAAGTAACGAATGAGGGCTCAGCATTTGATAGACTAACTCAGAGCCACTACTTTAGATACGCACGCTCACACGTGTCAACCGCGCGTCTCACTCCTCCACTCGTAAACCCCTCACGTGACGTCACGTGCGCTCTCTCTCCTCTCTCCGTCGCCGTTTTACCAAAAACACCAACCCTCTCTCTTCTTCTGTTCCAAACTAATCTCTAATATTTTCTCTTCTCTTCTCTTCCAGTGTTGTGAAATAAGAGTCAGTCTCCCGCAACAGCGTCGTCGTTTCCCCTGCGTCTGCTTGGTTTCATGGTTGAGTTGTTGCTCTTCTGCTGAGTCTCTCTGCCAAATCTTCCGAGGCTTTCTCGGCGATGAGTGGAGTAATTCATTCTCTGGTGTTTGATTCTGCCTTTCCCTTTTATAATTTCTGTGTTTCGCATGTAAGAAATGTTTGATTGGAACGAGGAAGAGGTTAGTCAACTTTTCAGTATTTTTTCCCTTTTTTTTTTTGTATTACTATTGTATTTTGCAGTAAATTTGTGTATACATTTATTTTTTGGTTTGTTAGATTTTTAATTTTTTTTAACTAAACTTGCTTAGGTTATTGTTATTGCACAACTTTTTTTTTTTTTTTTATAAATTTATTGGGAGGTGTATTTTACTGGTTTGATACTTGAGTATGAAATGACTATAAGAAATTGAAATTAAGGTGAAGATGTTTCCTTGTGCTTTCTGTTTAACCTTTTGCTGTGAAAATTATATATTATTGGGAACTTTGATAAACGGTTGGTCTCATTTTTTGTGGTTGTGTGTTAGAGTTTCAAATCTGAGCTAGAAGGAAAGAGAAAAGATTTTGATTCCTTCTTAATTTGTTTAGATGTTCAGAGAATTCTTTGTGAATAACAAGGACGCTAAGTAGAGGAGTTTCATTTTAGAATAGAAGGCTTGTTAAATATGAATTTGGTTACTAGGTTTTCAAAGGCTATGTCAGATGTTGAAAAAGTGTTTGTGCTTCATTTGTCCTTCCTTCAGTTGAGGCAGTGCTGACTTATTGATATCAAAGTATTCCAATATGGAATTTAGGATGTGAGGGTTAGGATAGTTTATGTGATGCAGGGGAAATTTGGTTGATGATCTGAAAGTTGATGAAGGGATGAACTGTGGACTCAATCCAGTAAGCAGTGGTTTGGAAAAATTATAGTACAATCTCAAAATATTTCATTCAGAGGACATGCAGAGGGATGTTGGGAGTTGCATTACGGTTGGATTGTGAGAGGTCTTATCATAATTTTTCTGGACCATAAGTGACCGTTTGGTTTAGAGAGGGGAGAGAATTTAATAGAGGGGAAGGGAGAGGAGGGATTTTTTATTAGACATTTTGTTTAGTTAAGAGGAGAGGAGGGAAGGGGAATTAGCCTTGTTCTTGTTTGGTTCAAAAGGGAGGGGAGGGATATTAAAAGCTAATTTACTTTATACTCTTGTAATTTTAAAAATTTCAAAACATAAGTATAAATGTTTTAGTCAATACTCAATACACCTGAAATGTTTTAAATTTCCGCCCACCCCTCTAAATACCACTAATATTGGAGGGAAGCAAAAATTAGATGTGCTCCCCCCCATTCCCATCCTAAAAATTGAACCAAACAATCAAACATTATAAAAGTCCCTCCCTGTCTTCTCCATTTCCCCTAAACAATAGGTAAGAGTATAGTCACTGCCAGATAACTTAAAAACTGAAGTTTGGCATTAATGAGGACTAATGGAGGTGCAAGGTGGTCATGATTTGTATTTATTTTGTAGTGCCTGTCTCCTAGAAAGGATAAGAAAAATCAACACTATGTCAATAGTTTTTGTGATTCCACACAATAAGGAGGTTTGGGAAAGAGTGGAATCAATTATATTGTAGCAAGGGAGATTTGAAGATAATATGGTTTCTTTCTATGGTATTTTATTGCTTCCTATTCATAAAGTATGAGAGGAGGGAACTGAAAAAGTTAGATATGAAAAACTTCTGGCATACACGTTATTAGAATCTTTTTTGTTGAATAAAAAAGTATGGTGACAAAAATTGAATAAAGATACACAGAAGAAAAAAAATAAAAACAGAAAAAAGGAAAACAAATGATAGTGAAAAAACTAAATAAAAAAGAGAAGGAAAAAAAAGAAAAAAAAGAAAAAAGGAGTAAAAAAGGTGGTGACAAAACTGAATTAAAAAAATACAGAGAAGAAAAACAAGAAATATAGATAAGAGATTCGAAGAAAAAGGAGCAAATGAAAAAAAAAAAAAAAGATTTCACCAGAGTCAGAATCACCAGTGGGTGGTGGAGTGAGAAGATGAGTGGCACTCATATTTTAAAATTCTTTTAAAAAAATTGAAAAGGATAAAACAGGGTCCATGTCAGCCATGGCTGCCATAATCTGCCAGGCACAAAATGTAAAATGGCAGAAAGCACTCTTACAGATTTACCGTAGTATATTTACCCGTGTTTATGAATTTCCCTACTGCTAGCATCTGAAGTGTTTTATTTTTCTTGTTGGGTTTTGCCTCATCAAAATTAATTATATGTTTTACAATGGATTGTTTTCAGCTTGCTAACATAGTATGGGGTGAGGCTGGTGAGAGTGATGATCATATTGTGCCTTATCCAGAGGCAAGTGAAGATCTTAATGACAAGAAAGAATGGAATCGGGAAGCTTCTGCCACTAAACTGATTGAGCAGAAGAGGATAGAGGCTAAAACTGATTTTCATGAAGGAAAGCTAGGAAGCAGTTCCAAACTTGATATTGTTGAGGGACAATCTGCTACAGAATCTGGCACAAACTCATGGCCTGACTTATCTTTATCCAGTGCTAAGACTGATCAGGGTTCCCTGGGTGCTGAAGTATCTAAAAATTTAGGTGAAATTAGCAAATTTATTTCAGCAAAGAGGTGGTAAAATTACTTATTATTGGAATTATGCATAGACTAGATAGCATGTCTGTCAGTGTATTTGTTTGTTTGTTTGTGTGCAGATGTATGTTTTCTGGTTTCTTCTGGGTTTATGTCCTGCCATCATTATATGAAAAACAATAAACATGTATTATTATGTAGTTATAGTTTATCATTTCTAATTATATATATTTATATATATCTGTGACAGAAGAGACTACACAGCTAGAAAAGGACATAGAAAAGCAAGGTGATTTTGTCAACTATGCCTGGGATATCATAGGAAGCTTTGATGACCTTGATCGAATTTTCAGGTAAAGTATATTATCTGTACTATTCTTATGTGGTACATGCATTTTCTGAGGTATTTGTTAACTTGAATCTAACTAGATATTTTCTGAACTTGACCAGTAACATAAAACTTCTATCTTTCCTCTTACTCTCTTTTTTAAAACTCCTATTATAAATATTCACAACTGCTTACTCATGGATCAATCTGAGTATAAGTGCCCTTAAACTTATTTCTGTCAAACTCAGATGGAGCCATGTGTCCATCTTTGCACAGTTATAGTGGCAACAAGTGTATACAGGTAACATCCAAAATGAAAAGAGGAATTCTAGCAATAGTAAATAGGAAGTAAGATCCACTAAATAGGCACTGGGACCCACATATTAAGTCTCACATGAATTTCAACCAAAAATAAAGCGTGTCAGAGAGAATGTATTAGAGTTTGTTGCTAACATTTCTAAAATGAAAAAGGATGATATTGTGATGTCAAACTTATGAAAATCTCCTGTTCTTCACTCATTAAACTTGGAACTTAGACTTCATGCTGCCAATTTTTTATATTGTTTATAGTTATTTTACAATTCCTGGGATTAATGATATTGTGCACATGATGAATAATATTGAACACAAGTGATAGTGCTAACATTCCTAATTAACACTTAATATGTATTGAAATACATCTGTCCTTATAGTTTTGTGAGCTTTCATTGTTTACAATGGTATACGTCTGACTGAATATTCTTGCAAGTGATGATTTTGCAGCAATGATGACCCTATATTTGGCCATGTAAGTCTTGAGAAATCTGATGAACTGTGGTCTTCCAAAGACATGAGTAACAGTACAGTGCCCATTCTCTTGGAAGCACCAAACCCTGCAAGTGCTCTAAGGAACAGATTTGAGCCTTTGGAAATTAAAGCAGAATATGTTCAACAGATTGATCAATCATTTTCCCCCAGATTTAAGAGGATTGGTGATTCTTCATCTCATGATATTCAGAATTCTCCTGCAAACACATTCAATGTAGGATATTCTAGAGATCAAATTACTCCTGCTGAAAAGGAGCAACAGGTATGTCAATCCATATTGGAGAATGAGCTGTGATGTAAAATGGAAATCAAGAGCCAAGAAACAATCTCAATAATTGAAAGTTTCTATATTTTGATATCAATCATTAGCTGATAGCTGTAGGATAAATAACATGTCTTTTATGGGATACTCTAAGACCCTGAATCTGTAGAGTTAAGCAAGTGAGGCAACCCAAACTTAACCCACAAGGAATCCTTGTAGTAATCATAATCTAAGAGAAAGCTACAATAACTTGGGCTAAGATATCCCAAGACCCAAACAAATAAACCCAAAATTTTGAAATTTTTAATAATCCCTCACTCTCCAATTACAATCCCTAAGTCATAGTTTAAGTTACACAAACTAATATTTCTATCAAAATTATCTTGTTCGTGACCTGTTTCAATACTATCTTGTTCATTACTTGTTATCAAGTAGGCTAATGAAATTACTTAATTCTACTTTGTTCCCTACAAACTAATCAGGATATGGTAGGAAGGACCATTCCTGTGACATCAGCTTTAGCTTCTGAAAATGTTGCAACTGCAAATGTACTTACTTATAAGATATACCTCAAATTATTTTACAGAAATATAATGCTAGTGTCTGACAATTATATCCTGGTTTGATTTATATTGCTGACCCAAACTAGTGGGATAGATACATTGGCTATTGTTGTTTCTGGTATCTAATTTACAAACTTGTTTAATGTTATCTTGAGCTTTGTTTGGATAAAGCATTTGAAGATGGATGCATCCATCACTTAATGCATTTAATATTATCATTTACAAACTTAGCCATTTGTAACCTTTCTTTCACCACCTTTAAAGCTTCTTATACGATGCAAATTCCTTTTGCTAAATTTAATAATCTAAACAAGGAATTTTACAAATGAAAAAATTTTAGTAATATCTTAAGAGTTTACTACTTCCTATTTCTAGTTTCAAGGTCAGTCAAAACATTTTAGAGGTGTATAGGCAGCATAAGGCTTTATTGTCCGATCTATTTTGTGCTTTGTGAGGTGATTGAGGTCAGAGATTTATGGTTACGTGTGTTGCTAAGTTACTTGGAAATTTGGAATTAGTTCACTGGCATTTTTAGGAACAAATGATTTTTATATGGAGGATGTGTTTCGTGGTTTGATTTTTTTTTTTTTTTGTGTGCTCTTTCAATAGAACTACACTTCTGTTGTGTCCTTCTATCCTATGTGAAACTATGCACTGCCTCTGGAAGTTGTCTTTTTCCTTCTCAAAGTCAACAAACTTTTTTATAACTTCATTGTTGCTGTTATTCAGTTGAAAGCTCGGAAAAAATCACAGGGTAAACAAGAGGGAAAAGCATTGCAGGAGTTTTATGGTGGCTGGTCTCCATCAACTAAATCTGGACAATTTCAGAATCAGCTGGTGTCTTCAGTCATACAGTCTTCTCCCTCTTCAGTTATTGGGCAACAGAACCAGCATCAAGGATCTGAGACACTATACCAGGACATGACAAATACTTATGTGACATCCCCTGCATATGGGAACCTTACAAATACATATTCTTCTATGTCAATGCTACCACAGGCAGAGTCAGGAGTTCTTATGCAACAGCCTCTACTTTCTGGGTATGAAGCGTCTCTTGGTGTAATGAATCCTGTGAGCAAGTCTGTTGACTTAGTCAAGCCTCTCAGTATGACTCCCCAGGAAAAAATTGAAAAATTGAGGAGGCGGCAGCAAATGCAAGCAATGCTTGCTATTCAGAAACAACAGCAAGAATTTGGCCATCAAGTTCCTAGCACTAATAAATCAATGAATAAAAAATGTGCCATAGAAATGCATAGTCAACTTTGTGATGGGGCTGATCCTGAAATTGAAGATTTAAGAACTCTTTCAGCTCTAGATCCACCAACTGAGCAAGATGATTCTAATACAATCTCTTTGGCAATTGATGATCATTTTGTTGAAGACACCATACTGTACATGCTTCAGGATGTTATATCAAAGGTGATGTTGAGTTTTATAATAGTTGAAGCTGTGCTGTATAATTTTTTTCCTTCTATACTAATTTAGACATTACTACAATCCTGAGGCAAACTTTTCTACAGTTAGATGTCAAAATAAGACTCTGCATTAGAGATAGCTTGTTCCGGTTGGCACAAAGTGCAATGCAAAGGAGTTATGCTAGTGATACAAGCAGTACAAACAACAGTACCAGAGAACTTGAAGTTGCTGCAAGAAAAGAAAGCAGTAACCAAAACAGGTTTGGAAAAGGATTAAGATGCATAGCTACTTTAATTTCATGACTTGTTTGTGTTACATTCATCGTTCAAGCACTTATTTTTACAAGTTCAGTATCAATCTTTCTTCATTTCCAGTGGACAAGCTCAGAATGTTTTAAGTGGTGGCAGTTAAAAGGTATTAAACATTTGAACTTTAAGCAGAAATTGTTAGAGGAAGATAATGGGAAATCAAAGTAGTTCTAACCTCATTTGAGATGAGATGTCTAAAAAGGTTAATAAAGTTGTCTTGGGTGAATGAAAAGGTTTTGAATTGAGAGATAAGGAATTTGGTAATGGAATGAAACTGCAAGACAGGTGACAAACAAAAAAGGTAGTGTTTTAAGGCCGTACACAGGTGCAATAATGTTGAATATTGGGCAAGGTATTGGAAAGCTAGAAATATGACAAGGAAAGCTGTGAATGAGTAGCAATCCAGGGCTTTTCAGGAATACAACTGCTATGGGACCAAACTTGAAACATAGCTGATATTGGGTAGAATATCAATCACCATGGCCTCAACCTCGACCAGATCATCCACCACAGCCACAATTTATACCACAAAAGGTATTGAAAGAAGGTGTGGCATGTGGATCACCTGTAGCTGGAGTTTGATTTTGAGTGAGGTTGATAGAGGCCAAATCAGTTAGTCTTGTGCTTGTACTTCTGAATGTGCAGTTCATGCATGAGAATGATTACCTTGACTTCCTCATTTGGCATGAGATCAATCAGTAAGCATGATAACTGATCATAATGTTGAGTAGAGCTGGGTAAACGGGGTAAAGGCCTACGGGTTGGTCTGTGTAACCCACAGCCTATGTGGGTATGGGCTCTAAAATTTGAAGTCTATTTAAAATGCGGGTTATTTTACCCCTTTTGTTTAATCCGCGAGTTCAGTGGGCTTACACGTGGGTTTACCCTACCGGCTTTTTAATAAAAGGTTCAAAAAAGGTGAATTTATTTTCAAATTTGTATTCACATATTTGAGTTTAGACTTTAGATTTCTGAATTTAAATACTTTATATGATTGGTTGTATTATTGTTCATATTTTTATTTAAATATGTTATGGATGTAGTGAAATAATTGAGAATTTGTTTTGATTAGAAAAATATTTCATATTTAGTTTAAATTTTAATATTTAAAAAAAAAAAAAAACTTAATGTGGGCCACGGGTTACGCGGGACGAGTGCGGGTAGCTAAAATGGAGCTCATTTAAATTGTGGGCTAAACAGGCTGGCCTAAAGGGGTACGCTATTTATTTACCCAACTCTAATCTTGAGGGAGGCATTCATCTAGATGCTCCTGATGTGCCTTTATGCAGAGCAAGAATTCAGAAACCAGATGATCATCTTGACAAATGTTGAGCAATTCAGAGCGAAGCTTATGTGCTTTGGTGTGGGTTTGATGGTAGAAGTAGGCATGAATGTTCTCCCATATTTGACAGGCAAGAGAGCAACCAAGAACCCTAGAAAGAATCTCGCTTGAGAGAGACGACTGGATCCAAGCAAGGAGCCTGTCTGGTTGCTCCCATGTGAGAAATGCTGGATATTTGTGATTCAAATCTCAATTAGAGATAGTGAGAAAGCTGGGTGGGATTTGTGGAAAAGCAAGAAAATGGTGCTAGCGATGTGCCTTGATAACAAACTCCACCTGTTAGTGCCATAACAGAATTTTTATCTTTAGTTTTTCTGTGATTTGATGCCCGAACGTCACAAGAGCTGGAAGAGAAATATGTTATATATTTTGACTTCAATAGCTCATGAACTAGGTTAAGTAAATTGCTGCTTTTAATTAAACAGATTAGAGATGTACCCGTGTCTTAAAACTGATTATATATTTATGACTTCAACAGGGGGTGTCTGTCCTTCCTGGTTAACTATATTAAAGATGACCATACTGTCTCGACTAATCAATTGGCTTTTTAGTTATGGAAATTGCAATATCATGATTTTCCTTTCGAGATGTTAACATCTTTTCCCTCTATGAATCATATCACAGATATGCTAGGATCGCTGATGTTGAAACCAAGACAAATCCCATTGATCGAACTGTGGCTCATTTGCTCTTTCATAGGCCTTTGGAGTTAACTGGGAATTATCCTGATAAACTTGAGTCACCTATTTCTGCTAAGATACAATTTGAAAGCAAAGCAGCTAACCTGGAGAAGTTTCCTATGGGACGCTTGCCAATTGAGGACTTGAAAAGTAATCATCAATTTTCTGACCAAGGGCTTGAGGCTCAGCCCGAGGACCAATTTAAAAACAGTCATTGCATAGACGCATCAGAGAATGCTTCTAACAATGAGCTAGCTGATGCTGGAGATCAGTTCCTTGAGGCCTCTCAATGAAGAAAAGTTTCCTCAGGAATTGAAGGGTAATTCCTTCCTTTATTATTTCCGTAGTTATTGCTATGCTTTCCTAAACGATTAAATATGGATTTACAGGTAATACAAATGTTCTCTGTTATTGTCAGCTGTCTGGATCATAATCAAAGCAACTGTTGAAGTCTATCATCACAGAATCCTTACCAACTGTTTCGCACTTGCGTTGTTATCATTAATATTTATGTTTCGTCTATCAAAACCTTGACATATGTATCTCAGCATATGAACTTACTCAACTTGGTGAGTGCTGACTTATGTTAATGATGACTTTGTCAGATTTGTATAGTAATATTAATGCCACTCGTGTCAAAGACTACCTCAGATTTGTATAATAGTAATGGCATTCGTCAAGTCTTCACCGGACTGGTTTGGACCAAGCTTAAAATTGGTGTTGTATCTGTATTATTTGTTAACCTGTGGACTGTCATATTGTGATTGAGTCTTGATATCAGCTTGTGGTTTTTAATTAGGATTATGTATGTTTCTGGTTTAAGCCAAAAATCATGTCTAGATAACTAGAAAAAAAGATGTTTCAAAACGTCTAGATGTTAAAATTAGAATGTAAGGACACGCTGTGTAGCTTATATGCATCTAGTATTTTTCTTGGATACCTTCACAGAACATGGAAATATTGTGAACTCATGCCACATCAGAACATATTTTGTATTTCTTCCAATATCATGATTGTATTCGTTCTTAGCTGACAGAATTCTTTTATTAGTGTTAAACTAAATTTTGCAAGAATAAGGTCCGAAGTGCAACTATTAAGGAATATAAGTCAAAACAGACAAATGCCATGTTTTGTTGTCCGTTTGCACACCCCAAACATACTTTGAAGGACTAAACCTGGTTTGAAGAGATGTTTGGATGTCCATAAAATTGCTTCTTTTACCTACGTTTGTGTCTAACCTAGGTTTGGGACAAAAATAACTAATGCCATGTTTTTCATTTTTTAGTTTCAGTTTGGAGCATTTAAAAAACATAATTTTCAATTTTGGCCATTCTTCAATTCAGCACTCATTATTGTTCCAACTATTAATTTTTAGCATCATGGTTCCTTCTCCAACCAGATTCAAAACTACAATTTTTATCACCAATGAATAATTACTGGCTGCTTGAAAAGCTGAGAAGAAATATATTTGGAAATTTTCGAAGCCTGCAGGTGTCACCACCTTTGCCTTTGCCTCTGGATAGGAATATTTTTATCGTTCTTTCTCTAACATTCATTAATAATGTTTTTAGAGACTTATTATTTATTTATGAAAGTATCTAATATTATTTTAACAATTTTAGTGATTTATTAATTATTTTTAACAATATATTAGTAGTTCATATTTAATATTATATTATAAATTTTATATCCTTTTCAGTAATTACATATTTGAAAGTACTTTTAATCAGTATTATTTAAACAAATTTTATTTCATCAAACATATTTTTAACAAAGACATCCAAACATAAATCATGTTATGTAAATTCATTTTTTAGTAAACATAAATTTTTAACATACCTTCAGGTTCAAGTAAGTTCATAAACTTGAATTGAAATATGCGCAGTCAATTCCGTGACCTCTATGTAATCTCACTCCAATATTTTCTTGGATACCATAATGGAAAAAAAAAAGACTAATGCATTGACATGATTAACTAGATTAACATTTTAACATGATCACATTTAGACGTAAATTCAAGACATGAATTGACTTCTCTGCATTACTCGATTAGATCGACGGTTGCCCAGTGTTCCAACGTCCAACGTTTTTTTAAAACCAAACGTCACAAGCCATTTATTTATTTTCTAACAAACTATCTCACCCTACCAACAGTGCACCACCTAGGAACAAACATGCTTCGGAGAAGATGTCGAAGCCATCTATTGAAAATCCTAAAGTTTTTGTCTGTATTGAAATTCTCACCTTCTTACACTTCTCATGCTTCTACTTCATCTTTTCTTTCTTTTCCATCTTATCCTCTGTTACCTACAGCATGAGAGGACCCTACTAATCATTTAGAGCTGACTGTGATCCATTACAAGGCATTTTAACTATGTTGGAACAAGTTTTAGTCATATTTATTTTTTTATTAACTAAAGAATTTGTTTGACTGTTTTATAAATAATTTTTTTTAATATTATTTTTTTGAAATATTATTTCAAATAGTATTTTTAAAAATAGTAACTTTTAGTTTTTATATTTTTGTACTTGAACATTTAGCCATTTCCTTTCTATTTTTATAAGATAAGATTATATATATATATATATATATATATATATATATTTCTGTCACTTATAAAATGAAATTTTATTATTTTTCTTTTTATATAAGATGATATTTTTTTTATCTTTACATTTTTATTATATAAGATAATGATAATGATAGATAATAATTTTATTTTATTTTATCTTATTTTAGAATATTTTTATATTGTATTATTTATTTTAACAATTATACTATTTACAATATTTATTTTATTATTCAAGTTTATATTTCAACATATTGATATTGTTTAGATGATAATTTTATTTTTTTATAAATATTTTAATATTAAATTATTTATTTTAATTATTATTCTATTCACATTACTTTTTTTTTAATATTATATTTTAAGATATTTTAACCATTATATTAATTATCCTAATAAAAATGTAATGTCTACTTAAAAATATTTTATTTTTATTTATTTTAAATTTTATTGAAAATATTTTAAGATATAACAAAAACATAATATATAAAAAATATAATAATTAAAAATAAAAAATATAATTAAAATAATTGATATATAAATAAAAATTGCAAATATTTAGAATTAATTAAAACTAAAATTATAAATATTTCAAAATATATTTTTTATCAATAAAATAAAATTAAAATTTATATAAAAATATTACATAAATGTGTTTATTTTTATCATTTTATATTTTTCAGTTATTTACATAAATAATTTTACTAAATACTTATGATTTAACAAGTTAACTTAACAACTTTCAGGTAGAATTAGCTATCAAACTTTAACTAATTTTTTAATTAATTTTATCAAACATATACCCTAATTTACTGTAGAGTATGAACACTAATTGATAATTAAAAAATATAGTTGATGTTCCTTATTAGGAAAAAAAAAATCTAAAAACCAAGACAAGTAAAATTTGATCGAATATCCTAGTCAAATCATACAAAAAACAGATATCAGTGTTGATATGGAAAAATTTTAATAAAATTGATATGGACATTAATTTTAATGATTGGGAATAAATGTTCAAACCTCAATTAAGATTGTCTTATTCAATGTTTTGTTTAAAAAATGTTATTGGTATAAAAAATATTATTCTATAGCATTTAATAGAATGGATTTTTGTATTATTTTAAATTTTATTCTTTTGGAACATTGGACAGACATTAGTCAACATTTTTATCAATATCTATAAATACAAAATATTAATTTATAGTAGAATATTTTATTACTTAAAATAATATACATTACATGAAATTCCTCCCACCCAAAAAAAGTATGTTATTTTTGTAAATTTAATTAGTTAACTATTTAATTAAATAAAATAAAATTAAAATTACATTAGCTTTTAATAGTTTCTAATGTTTACACTAATTATGTAATTAGTTATTGTTTTTCATAATTCAGAAATGAACTTTAAATTGTAATGATTATAAATTAAGTTTATTTTTCATACAATGTCAATGTAAAAAATTGTTACATGTCAATTAATTAAAAGTGACATAGATTTCATTTTTAAAATACTAATTATCACAAAAATCAAACAATTTGACCTTATTTGACATTTTGTAATTCAATGGTAGTGTAAAAAACCCTTAAACCCTCATTTTATTCTGATTAAACTCTTTTAATTAACTTTGTTAAAAATTACGCATGTGATTACTCACACGTTACAACTATCCTCTAACAAATGATACCATAATCATATGTGATAAGGAAAAATTGATCAATAACGAAATTTCAGCTCGTATTCGTCCATGTCAATCATAGAAAGCTTTTTTTTCTAGCTCATGCATCTCTAAAATCTTATAAAAAAGTCACTAGGAAGGTGATAGCAGTCACACGTTTGAATAGTTTGAGAGATTATTTATTTATTCATTTTATGCACCTTAGTGATGACAATAATGTCATTCTCTTCATATCTCGCTCTTGTTTTTCTGTGTCTCTACAATCTCCCTTTCTTAGAGGCTCTCAATGGTGGCTTTAGCGTGGAGATCATCCACCGTGACTCATCAAAATCACCATTCTATCGTCCCACAGAAACTCAATTCCAACGAGTTGCCAATGCTGTGCATCGTTCCATTAACCGTGCCAATAATTTCAACCAATCTTTTGCCTCTCCAAACACTCCCAAGGCCATTGTAATACCAGATCAAGGTGAATATCTCATGAGCTATTCGGTTGGAACCCCACCACTCCAAGTCTTTGGAATTGTTGATACGGGTAGTGACATTATTTGGCTCCAATGCCAACCTTGTAAAAGATGTTACAAGCAAACCACTCCTATATTTGATTCTTCAAAATCCAAAACATACAGAACCCTCCCTTGCTCTTCTAACACATGCCGATCTGAGCAAAGTTCCTCTTGCTCTCGTAATGGGAAAAATTGTCAATATAATATTAGCTATGGTGATGGATCACATTCACTAGGAGATCTTAGTGTGGAGACCCTCACCTTAGGATCCTCCAATGGCTCTCCTATCCAATTTCCTAGAACTGTGATAGGATGTGGACGTGACAATGCTATTTTCTTTCAAGGGAAAAATTCTGGCGTAGTTGGCCTAGGACGTGGACCTGTGTCCCTTGTATCTCAATTGAGTTCTTCAATAGGTAGAAAATTTTCTTATTGTTTGGTACCAACACTTTCACAATCTAACTTGTCTAGCAAACTCAATTTTGGAAATGCTGCTGTGGTTTCTGGCCGTGGCACCGTCTCAACCCCAATAGTCTCACACAATGGACAAGTGTTTTACTACCTAACCTTAGAAGCATTCAGTGTGGGAAGAAATAAAGTACGGTTTGGAAACACTTCTGGTGGAAAGGGAAATATCATAATTGACTCTGGTACAACACTCACTCTTTTGCCAAATGATGTTTACTCAAAGTTGGAATCAGCAGTGGCTAAGGTAGTCAAATTGCAGCGTGTTAAGGATCCAAATCAAGTGTTGAGCCTTTGCTACAAAAGTACACCTGATAAACTAGATGTACCAGTGATAAGAGCACATTTTAGTGGTGCAGATATCACTTTAAATGCTATCAACACCTTTGTTCAAGTGGCTGATGAGGTAGTGTGCTTTGCTTTCCAGCCAAGTCAAACTGGTGCCATCTTGGGGAACTTGGCTCAGCAAAACCTCTTGGTTGGCTATGACCTTCAAAAGAACACAGTATCCTTTAAGCACACAGATTGCACTAAGCAATGATTGATTGTTGTATGCTTTACATAATCTAAGTCATTGGATTAAATAAAATTATACATTTTTTTTTGTGTTCCATTATTATCATTGCAGGGAATACATATGATTAGAGAAAATATGTTAACATTGTTCACTATAATGTTTTAATAAAAGGGTTAGTTCTTTTCGTAAAATTATATTATACTTCTTTTGATTATATGCACATAGCAACATGACATGCATTGCATAATATTTATGCTCTAAAACCCCTTACATATTTTTCACCGAACAGTGATTGATATATCCACTGATGAACAATTTAATTAATATGCTTTGAAAATTAGTTGATGTACGCAGAATTGATTTAGGTGGACTAAACAATGACTGTTTGAATAATATAAGTGGACCATGACTTAGACGAGCATTATGTAACCCAAAGGGCCAACAAACTCAATAGAGGATGACATTGAGTTTGATTTTTGTTTTGTAAAACTTTTGTTGAGCACTTGAAGAATATAATTATTGAATTAATTAACGTTGCTAACATGATGAAACGAGTAAATTGATAATGACAAAGAAAACATAAATGCTCATTTTTTCACAATAAACGCAAGGTTTATTGGATGTGCAAATTCACAAATAATATAAATGTTGTTTGCAAGGTATACCGGACATACAGATTCACAAATTAATAACTCAAATGGCCAACAAACTCAATACGGGATGAATTTAGTTTATTATTATTTGTTTAATTAACATTTTGGTCTTAGTAATTTAATGTTTTTATTCTTTTTATTTTTTATTTCCATCATTTTTTGTCAAAATAGGTTTTGTAAGTTTCAATTCATTTTTAGTTTTGTTGTTAAAATTCATCAAGTCACCACATCAACAAAATGTCGCATCATCATCATTATGATAGATGAATTAAAATGAATTTTTTTTTATAAAAACTAAAAATAAAATAAAAATTACAAGTTTTAAAAATGAAAATAATAAGAATTTATAAAAATGAAAATAAAAAATTACATAAATTAAAAGAAAAACTATCAAAGCACACACAAAAAGACTTAAATATAAAATATAATTTTAATAAAAAATTAATAATAATAAAGTATTTCTAAACTATTCTAGACAAGAACACACTACTTAAAAAGATTCTTTAAAAAGTCTAGATTTAATCCTTTTTATACTTTAAAATATACATTCCAAATACTCTTATTAATAACACACATTAAGATTTTTTTACTAAAAATAACATTTTAAAGAACCTAACTTTTCATCTAAAGTGTATTATTTTTATGTGATGTGTTAGAGAAAAATAAATAATATATATAGAACGTAAGAGTAGTCTTATAGTGATGAATAAAAAACAATGTGTGATTATTAACAAATATTTTATTAAAAAATATTTTGTTATTTAAATTTTTTATTTTATATTATTTAATTAAAATTATACATTATATTTAAGATTTAATTTTTTCGTGCCTTCAAATTTGTCACTATTTTCTTCTATTCTATACATTTTTATTTTATTTTTTATCTCTATTTTTTATTTTTTAATACTTGTAATTTATTCTTTTTTAATTTTATTTTTAACTCTTATACATTTATTTTTTATTTCAATTTTAATTCTTATACAATAACAATGATATGACATAAATGACATAAACAATAGTATAACATCAATAACATTTTCTTGACATGACATATGTTGATTTAATAAATTAATGACTTTGACAAAATATAATGACAAAGATTAAAAATGAAATATTTGAAATTTATAAAAACCATTTTTAAAAAAAATTATAGAGATGAAAAATAAAAATACTAAATTACAAAGATTAAAATCTTATTTAAGTCTTTTCTTTCTATAAAACTTTTTTCAAATATATAAAAAATATAATTATTGAATTAATTAATAACTTGATGGAATGATTAAATTTATAATAATAAAAAAAATGTAAATACTCATCTTTTGAAATAATTGCAAGGAGTATCAAATATGAAAATTAAAAATAATCTATAATAATTACTCCATTTCATGTACACAATTATTATTTCACTTTTACTCTTTATTCTATAAGTATCTTTTACATACAACACTCGTCCAAAATTGATACTACCACTCATTCCATTCATATTTGCATCTTCATCTCATTCACATCGACATTATGCAAATATTTTGTTGCAGGATCCACAATTGTCATAAAATCATTCTTTCTTGCCTTCTTAATTTTTGAAGAATATCTTTTTTATTCTCATATGTAACACATGTAAATTGCATAATATCCGTTTTTAAGATCGAAACAAATGATATCTTACAACCTTATTCTATTTATTGTTATCTTTTTATTGATTTATTTTTTACATTCATTTATGTGTTTTTCTTTCTTCCATAGTTCATATAAAAATTTAAATAGTCAACACTCAAGAAACAAAAGCAAAAAGAAATGTGAAGATAAAATAAAAAACAATAAATTGTGATGTAACATCAAAATATTTAAGATATCAATTGTAAATATTTTTTTTTTACTTTTATGTATCCATTTCACATGTATTATATATTATATATATATATATATATATATATATATATATATATAAACATAAATGATATGTATAATTTATTTTTTAAAATAACCCATAACGATATTCTTTTATCTAGTAGAAATACTGATTTTTTTTAGCAATACTTCTAAGGTTATTTCAAAAATTTTACATTTTACTTAAACTTTTTTTTAGTAATTAGCTATTTACAAATATATATAATGACAATCTTTGCACATTATAATTTTGGTAACAATGCGATAGTTTCCTTTGGTCCTTGGAGGAGTCATTAACCAATCCAATCAAGAGCTACACCCAATACTTGATAGTGGTAGCAAACTCCCGAAAAAAGAGAGAGAAGAAAACACTTGTTTACACCGAATTTGCATTTATCCAAAAGTCATGCACTCATGCACGTACCAATAGCTACACTAATAAGAATTCATTACAAACACAAACTAATAGTACTTATTTACTATCTTTAAAATAATAGTAATTTGAATTTCAAAATTCAAAAACTTTGACAGTTTTTAAATAATAGTAGTTTGTAATTTCAAAATTTTAAAAATTTGGCAATTTTTAAATAAGAATAGTTTTAAAATTTAAAGAGCTTAAATTAAATGACAGTTTTTAAATAATTGTGATTTACGTTATTATTTCTAAAAATGTGGAGAAAAATAACTACTTTATCCAGTTCAACAATTAACAAAATATCACGTAATTTAGCATGAAATAGATATTTATACTCATCCTCAAATGTTGTTGTGCATAATTTTTAAGAAAGAAATCAAGAAAATATATTTTATATTTTAAATAATTAAATAAAGAATGTGTGTTTATAAATAACATTGTTTTCTTTGACTTTTATTTATGTAATGTATTTGTTATATTTTATTTTTGCTTGGTGCAATGGTATGGTATCTTATTTTATCACATGTTTAGGTAGGGTGATGTTCTAATTCTTTTTTGTTAAAAGTTAAAAAATATTGAATCGCTACAATGATGCATTGACTGACACTTTAGTATATGAAACATTCAAATCAACAAATAAATAAAGTCTCAATTTTTTTTTATGTTCTTATTATTTATAAAATAAAAACAAATTTTCGTTAACAAATTAACACTTATATATTTTATAATTTAAATAAATTTAAAACATAAAATTAATTTTAAGTTATTAAAACATGTTGATGACATAAATTTTAAAAAAAAATTAACAATAGAGAAATGATAAAAAAAAAGTAGAAGAAAAAATTGATATAGGATATTTAATGTGATAAAAATTTTGGCTTAAAAAATATTTGTAAAATTTATTGTTAAAGATATTTATTTGTCTTTTATTCTATCTAATTTATTGTTTTTTTATTTATCTATTTTTCTTTGTTTAACAACAAATATAAAGATATGAAAAATTTAAATATTCACCTATCAAGACGAAGACAACAACGACAAAAATGAAGACTAAATAAAAAAATAAAAGATAAAAAATGACTACAAAATAAAGAATAAATAAATTAAGTAGAAGACAGACAAGTTATAGAAAAAGCAAAAACAATACAAATACAATGAGATTGACATTTATCCAACAATTGATTTGGTCAACAAATTATCAATAATTTAATACAGGTATTAAAAATTTTAAAATATCAATTTTATATTTTTCATATGTGTCTTTGTTGTTTCTCCTTTCATGTTTATTTAGTTAAAGAAAAATAAAGTCAAACAGATTAAAAAATATTTGAATTAAAGTTTTTAATAATATGTAAAATAATAATTATTTTATATTAACTAAAAATATATTATTATTTTAATTTATTATTTATTATATTATTATTATTTTGATTATTTGTTTATTAATTTATTATAAAAAAAATAACAGTCAATTTGGTTAAACCGAAAAAGCCAAGAAAGAAAGAGAGAAAGGATAGGAGAAAAGCGTGGAAAGATGATTTTTTTTTTTTTCATATGACTGCAAAAAAAAAAAAAATACAAAAAACTTAAAATTTATGTGAGACCCATAACATAAAATTTTCACACAAAAATATTAAGTGTGAAAAGTGATATTAAAAATGTATGAAAGAAGTAGCTTTCCTAACCAACTTTAATTTAAATATTAAAAATTAATAATATTACTGTTCATTTTTAATTCACCGTAACTTTATTTCATATAAAAAAGAAAAATTATTTAAAAGTTTGTAATTTTATTATATGAAATAAATACTTAAGTAACTTTTTACCTTAATAATTTTTCTAAAAAAGTTACTTAAATATTTATTTCATATAATAATTTTATTTCTTATTACTACTTTTTCATATCATCTTAAATATTGTAGTAACTTTAAAATGTTATCATCTTAAATATAGAAAAATGATAACATTCAAATAAAATATTTTTTTTATTTGAGTTTTGATGTATATAATCATGACAACAATTGAAAGTCATATTTTGAATATCATTTTAAAGTTGGTGGATTTTATATATGAAATAAAAATAAAGAAAGTATATTTAAATATTTAATTTATATAATAACATTTTAATTCAGCCATAACCTATAATAGCTTTCCTAAATTTACAGAGAAAGATAAAATGAACAATACAAAAATGATAAAAAAAAATAATAGAAGAAGAAATTGATATAAGATATTTAATGCGATAAAGTTTTTGGTTTTAAAAAATAATTGTAAAATTTATTATTCAATATATTTATTTGAGTATGCTCAAATCACATGTTTTGATAGGCAAATGAAGTAACCTTATTATGTTTCATAAATTAAAAAAAAAAAATCTTCATAATTTGAATTATAGAGAAATGTTATCATTTCAATATAAATAAAAAAATATGATTAAAGTTGATTTAAGAAAGTCAACTTTAATATTTTTATGAGATGAATTTTGGTGGTATTTTTCTATTGAAGTAACTATTCATTAAGCAATATTTGGTGGATTTCATTAAGTATATTTATTTTTTTTTAAGAATGTTAATGTTCCTTCATTTCTCTATACATTTATATAAAATAAAAATGTGTGTTTACATTTTCTTAGAAGTTGATTTAATTAATAATAATTTGATTATATTAAACATACATGCCGTTATTTTGCATCAACGAAATTTATATTAATTTATTTCCTTTTGACCCAAAATTTAAAAAGTGTTAAAAAGGATTCATAGTAAATAGTGATAAACAATTTTTTTTTAATTTAAAATCAATATTTTACAAAAATCAATTATAATTTCTCACACTAATTAATTAGTAATACATATTATTTATTTTTTGTTTAGTTAAACATGCAGATTGTAATTTTGCATCAACGACATTTTAGGAGATCAACGACAATGAAATTGAACCAAGTAATAGTCATATTAATAATATTGCATTAAGTTAGTATAATATTCATGTCCATCAAAATGTGTCTACTATTTAAATTTTGATTTAAAAGTTAGGTATAATTTTTCAAAATACAAATTTAATTTATTTGTTTTGCGTATTAATACTTATTTTCGGTTTACTTAAACATACAAGTTTGTAATTTTACATCAATAAAATTTCAGAAAACCAATAATAATGAAGTCGAACCAAATAATATGCATATTAATGACATTACACTAAGTCAATACAATATTATTATCACTGTCTATAATATAATCTCACATTTCTATTCACATACTTGTATGTAGTAAATCTCTTTTTCAACTAGAAAACAATTTATATATTATGGAAGTAGAATTGTACAATGAGCATACCATGAACATTACTAATACTCAATGTATAACCATTAATTTACAATGCCAATTGTTATAGCAGAAACTCAAGCATTGATATCTCTATCTGTTTGTATTTTTAATTTTAACTTTCTTTTTTACTTATTCTATACTACAACATAAATAACTCATTCATTCTTTTCCTTAAATTTCAAATATTAAAAATTAAAATAATAAATAAATTCCATATTAGTGTACACAAAATAAAAATGTTTTACCAATCTTATGTACAATAAATCCAAATACTTGAAATATGTTTATTTCATTACCAAGTTGTTTTGGAACTGATTTTTAACTAAAGATATTTTTATAAAAAAAATACTTAATGCAAAAGAAATTTTAAATTAAACATTATAAAAAGAAATAAAAATATTATTTTAATTTAAATCTTATAATAAAACTATATAACATATTATAAGTTTTAAAATTATAAAAGGGCACCGCCCTCTTACGTAATTGGTAATTCCCTCTCTGTTTCCTTCATTCTTCTCAACTTTCCATAGAAATCAGTCTTTAAAGTTCTGTACAGCTTACAAGATCAAAGACAAAAAGTTCACATGGTTGCAACTCAACTACATTACTCAAACCAAAGTGTGTCTTCTTAAACAAAATAATGGGCAGTGAGAAAATTTGTTATTCAAGTGGTTTTTGTGTTACGGAAATAAATATAACTGAATAACTTCTTTTTTTTAGAAAAGACAAAGAGATTTCTTATTCTTACAAAGGAATACGGGAAAAAGAAAAATTAATACAAATAAAGTCCATAAGAAACTTTATCTCTAATTAATATAAAATCTTTAATTAACATACTAACAAACATAACAGATAACTGAATCAACTAAATTAACTAACTTCAGTGTTGGGTGGCCACTGGCCAGTGCACAAAACAACGAATTTCTCTCTAATTTTCTTTTCCTGACAAATTATTGGGTTTCCTTAGTTTTAAAATTAGCCCAATTCAGCATTTTATTTCAATCCACATAACCTATAATATGAATAAAAAAACATCAACACAACCTATAATACGAATAAAAAAACATCAACACAACCTATAATACGAATAAAAAAACATCCACACAACCTATAAATTTCTTTCGTTTGAAACTTAACGTAAACTTTTGTCCCCCAAAGCTCAAGAACTGCCACTCTACTCCACCATCCTCCAGCAATGTCTCTGTTTTAACAAGGCAAAACTGTTCTCTCACTTTATTTTCTTTAATTTTCTCATCTTTCTTTTCCATTTTTGTCACCCCTGCTTCTTCCAAATTTCAAGTTCTTTTTTCTGTTTTTTTTTTTCTCATTCTCTCTTCTTCAATGCAATGCTGGCAGGTGTTAAAGTGTTTCTTACTTCTCAGGTTTCCAATTCCTATCAGCATCACTAAAAGTTTCTTGTTTTCTTCTTCTCTTGATGAATGGATATGTTGTTACCAATGTTAAGACTCATATTGTTTCTCTGACTTTGAATATTCCAAAAGAAATTCTGAGGCCCATGGCTGAAACATTTCTTGAAGATGAAGATTTGGAATTTCCCTACTTGAGTGAGTCTTGGGAACCACAGCCAAGCAACCTTGACCTGTCCACCAGCACGGGCGGTTTTGTGCCGCTGTCAGAAGACAATCTGTTAATGAAGTACCGAGGTGAGGATGCGCTCTTGAGACCCAACCTGAGTTGGATTCAGGCCAACAAGCCTGCTCCTAGGAAGTGCTTCATTTATTATTTTGAGATTAATGTCCAAGATGACCATGTTAAGGGCAAGATAGCAATTGGTTTCACTGACAAGACTTTTTTGTTCAATCTACTATCATGGTGAGGGTTAGTTGATTCACTTCTTTTCTTTCAATTCCAATATCTCTCTTCTTCCATCACAGCTAGCTTCCAATTCAGATAATTTAAGGCTTCCTCAATATTTCTTGGCGCATACAGTTTAGAATTACTAGACACAAATATTCTATGGGTGTCATAGTTTTTCATATGACTAAGTACTGTGCAATGTGGTGTTTAGTACAAGTTGTGGTACCATTTTTTTTTATGCCATTGGAAGGTCTAGATCATAAAAAGACATATCAGGTAACTGGACAGTGAAAGAATAGAAATAGAGGAAGAATTACATGTTGTTGTAGGACCTTCATTCAGTAGGTCAGATTGGTTTCTGTTAAAGGAACAAGTAGACCAGTACTAGTTGTGTGAAACTTTTCCTAGTATAAACCTCAAAATTAGGACAAGGATAGACTTTCACAGAGTATTCTAAGAATTATCTACTTCACCCCCTGATATAGTAACGTTGGATAGACTTTGATTGAAGGTATCCTAAAAATAGTTTTTATTTAAGGTCTCTCGCTGAAGAGAAATTGGGTGAAAAAAGGGTTGGTCCTCAACAAAATGGACATCCATACAATCAGTTTTTTTTTTTGTAACAGGGTTAAAGCATTTGTACTTTATTTTATTAGAAGCATAGCCAAGGAAAACATGTTTTTCAGCCTTAGGATCCTGCTTGGATCTGAAAACAGTTGGAATGTACATATAACACATAGCCTTTAATGGAAGGTCAGCAGTGATCTGTGACGTATGAAAACAGGTTGTTAAAATCTGAGACGTTTTTGTTATGTTTTAAATTTTAGGATATTATTTAAATAAAATAAAAATATTATGATTATCATTTAAAATTATGAGATTAGAAATTTGATTTTAAGATTAAGATAATATTAGTAGTTAAATTTTATATTACACTTTTGTTCTATATATAAAGTTCAACGAATAAAATATAAATGAAGATGCTCCGTATAATATATCACTTAGTTTAAAAACCAACAGTGTTATATTTTAACACTTAAAAGGAAGGTTAGCAGTGATGTGTGATGCAGGTCTGTCTTGTATTTTGGCACTCAAGATGACTGACTTTCTATTTATCAATCAAATAAAAAGTCGTTAGAATAGTATTTCCCCTCAGATATTTAGGTGCATTCATAGCAAACATAATATTTCAACACCTAACCATATTCCTATTAATTTATTTTTATTCTATTTGTTAGGCGGGGCAATCTTATCTCTGGCTATAAAGATTTTGATGGTATAATTTATAGTGGCTATGAGAAAACTTCTGACACAACCTTTACATCTGGTGATGTAATTGGTGCTGGAATCAACTACTCAGCGCAGGACTTCTTTTTCTGGTATTTTCATCACTTACTCCTCCCTCTTTACTTTCTTCCTTCAAAATTATTTACTCACTATTTCTCATTTGTCTGGATCCTTCTATTCCAGCAAAGATGGTGTACTTGTCCACTCAGTTAGCAATGACTTGACGAGCTGCAACCTTTATCCAACAATTGCTATACTTAGCCGGAACGAAGAGTATGTCTGTTGTACATATTTATTTTATTTTATTTTGTTGTCAACGTTACTTTGAGGTGTTTAATTTTGTTTGAGGAATTTTATTTATCTGTAACAGGCTGCATATTAACTTTGGGAAGGAACCATTTGTTTTTGACCCAAAGGTAAGAGCTTTTCGTATATTTTCTTCATTTTTTGATACATTTCTCACCTTAGATTTCAACATGTTACCCTGTACTTGCTAATGCAATGACATAAGTACTTTGTAACTTGTATTTATTCAACAAATCAAACCTAAGTAGGTCTTTGTATTTATATTTTTCAAACTTAGATGCTTATAATGTTTCATTATGTGAAGAACTGTGTTTTATGCTATTTTTAATAATTGATTATGAATATTATTGTTCATGTTTGTTTTTTATATTCAAAATATGAAAACAAGCCTTTGTGATTTGATTCGCAACTTGGCAACCATGGTGGGATGGTAAACATTATCTGTTGATAACATTATCATCCTATGCATTTAAGATAGTACTTGGATGAAATGGTAGATTAAATGATTTCGATGTGATTTACTACAGTCACAAACATCAATGTCATGTGACCTCTTTGTTTAAAAAGTAACCAAGTTCATAAAATACATATGCCATATTACTTTTATTTATCATTATTTTTCTAAAGTATTTAATATTATTTTATCAGGATTTTGAAGCACGAGAAAGAAGGAAGCAAAAACGGGAAATAGCGAAAATTTACTTGTCACCAAAGGTCAGTTACAGGTGAGAGAAAATTACCTTTCAGCAACTTTGGTATTAAACTCTGATTTCATTATATTTTATTTAAATTGATTATGTTCTTTATTTTCAATCTCTTAATCGGAGGCAGTGCAAGCTTACTAGGCTCCTTCTTGGGTCTGTATTTTTAGTTAGTACTTAGTAGCAGGGTAAGATTACAGAACTAGGGACAAATTCCCCAAGTGTTTGTGTGCATATGGATTTAAGTGCAGATTTCTGTTGCATTAACTACAAATATTTTGAACTTTGATATATTTTTTGTTAGCAGAGTTGTCCGCACCTACCTGCTACAGTGTGACTATCAAGAAACATTCAAGTCATTTGATGTTCCTCCTGCATACCTTTCTGAAGAAGATGATATTGATGAGGAGTTAGCAAATGCATTAAAGCACAGAATGACGCTACAGCAGGTAACATTATTCATGGAACTAAAAAATAAATAATTTATGTTTGTATAATAATGGTATTCATTCTCGTTGCAAAATAAAAGATAGATTATGGTACTATTCAAACTGAAGCTAGCTGGATTTACAGCCATGATCTTAGGCAGAAATCCCAGAAAAAATCAGCAAATTTGATCCTATTCATTAGGAAATAAAGTGAAAACAGAAAAAGAAACATTTTAAAGTAAGTAGCATAATTATTGCAACAGGATCTGCTTTTTGGATTGTTTTTATGATGCAGGAATGTACTGCCTCAACCTCATATGGAAGGTCTACAGTAAAATCAAATCTTGAGAAGTTACTCAAGCAGTTGACTGCTTGCCGAAAAACTTTGAATGAGTATCAGGGAGGAGAAGCTTTCAAACTTGAGAGAGAGCTTAGCAGAAGTGAGAGAGGCTAGTTTTGGTAACAACATCTTGGCTCTCTTCATTGCCAATAACATTGTAAACCTCTTATTTACATGAATTTTTTTGAGGCAATTTTAAAAGGAAGAGAAGTTGTGTCTGGATGATACTCCTTTGCTTTTTTCAGATGACCAACTTCAATTTCTTCTAGGCTCTCACAGGTTCATTTTCTTCTCATGAAGAGAAAGATTAGACAAATAGAATTGAGAATAACTGCAATAAACAGAAGAAAAGAACATCAGTTTAAAATAGAGAATTTTAAGGAATATCTTTAATATATTTTTATAAAAAACATTATTTAAACCACAATCTACGTAATATAAAAAATAGGATTAAAAATCAATCGAGATTAATCAAATTCAATTTAGTCAAAAGTTTGTTTGAGTTTAAGATGAACTTTTTTTAAGTTTAGACTTAATTCGATTCAAATTTGCAAATGACTTGGTTTATCTTGTTAACTTAATTTGATTTAAAATTATAATTATTTTAATTTTATTTATTTATCTAATGTAAAAATAAAACTAATATAAAATTAATTAAAAAAATTAGTTATATCAATTAATAATATATAAAAAAAATCTTTTTAATATATATGTTTTGTGAGATTTTATGTACATAAAATAAATAAAAATATATAAAATAATTTATATATATATATAAAGAAGGGATTGAATTATTCTAAGAATATCTTTAAAAAACTTACTACTTATTCAAATAAAAATCTCACAACCCCCTCCAAATGGACGTAAGGTTTAAAATGAGTTTTTAAATTATTATTTTTTTAAAAAAATCCGTAACTTAATTTGTGTTTTCAGAAAAGTTGGATTATTTTTTTCTAACTTGTAGTTTTTAAGATAATTAAATTAGCTTATAAAAAAATAATTAAATTAGGTTACTTATTAATTAGATTTAATCATCCTGTCTTGTCCTTATTTGAAACTAATTAGTTTAATGGTCCTATTAAAATTAAATATAACTAGACTAATTTAATTAGTTTATTTTTCTAAAATCTTTCGCTAAATTGCGAGAGGACAATTTCGTTGTAAATTGGTTGCAATCGAGGTCATAAAATCTGAAAAATATTTTTTTTTATTTAGTGAGAAAATACTTGCCTTGCTATTTTGTTCCAAATTTGTAAGAGAATTAATTTCTTACAAAGTTGTCGCAAACAGCTTGGGAGTAGGGAAATAGAATTTTAGTTTAGCGAGAAAAATCATCCCTCACACATCTTCGCAAATCCCTCGAAAAATAATACTAAAATATTAATTAATTAAAAATATATTTGATAACATAATTTAAGAAGTCATTTAAATTTATAAAAAACTTAATATATAACATAACATATAGTTAAATAAATAAATATTTGTTATATTATGTTAATTATTATCATTTAGTTTATTTATCTCATAATGCACAAACTGAATTTTTTGTGATATGTTATAATATATAAATAAATTAGATATTCTCAAAATAAAAATAATAAGTAAATTACATTTATCATTTTTAAATTTTTTTAAATTATATATTTTTTTATTTTTTTTATTCTTACACTAATCTCACTTAATTGTTTGAAAAAAATACTACATCAACATTCTTTGTATATTATACTAATTCCTTAATTACATTGATGCATCCCTTTAATTGTTTGAAAACAATACACTGTGTTTTATTTGTAAATAGATTGTTGTAAATATCTAATAAAATTTTATTAAACACTTGAAATAACTTATTAAATACATCAATGTGTTTCGTATTTATATATTTTAAAATATGTTCAATATTATTAATGAAATAAATATGATTCAATTTAAAATATTTTATATTTTACATATTGCTCATAGTATATAGTATGAAAAGGACTAGTTACAGGCTCAATATGAACAGTGGGATATAGGCAATTGAGCCAAAATGTTTAGATTCAACTTCAGCTAAGAAAAAAGACCAAGCTTTGTAAAAACCCAATTTATATGGGTTTTAATATGCTCAAATCAAAATTCTATAAAAAAGACTTAGATTTAATTTGTATTCTAAATTTAAATTCTCAAGTCCTACATTTTAACGTGACAAGTCAGGTTCTGTTCATTACAACCAAGATGCAAGTTAAGAATATAGTAAGTTTGATCAAAATATGAACAAGTTCAATTTGTGATCTTCTATAATTAGACTTAAGAATAATGAAAGCTCAATTTGTATTGACTTTCACTTGTTGATTAAGCCAAATCAGGACATGATCAAGTCATGTTAAATAGACTAATTTAGTTCTTGAAAGGAAAAGTTACAAAAGAAACTTATCCCAATTAATTTTTATTAGGATCTTGAATTTAAACTTAAAGCTTGGCTTCTTTGTTTTGGGTGTTTCTAGATTTAGTTTTCATTCATGTCAGGTTTTCATTCGTGTGACTCCTTCCTAGTTTGGGGTGTTATTGCATTGATATGGTTTAAAAAGATCAAGCATCTTTGTTTTGGACAACATGTGACTTGAATATGGAGAAAAAAAGTTTTTTTTTTTTAAATCTGTCAATTGTACTTGTGTAGATTCTCATGGTCAATTTTGATCTTTTATAATTTTATTTTATTTTGATATTTTATTTTTTTATTTTAATCTTTATTATCAAATAATAATATTAAATGATAATATAACAACAACTTTAATAAAAATTTAAATAAAAAAATCTTATATTTTATGGATAAAGTTATATTTAAATCTAATAAAAAAACATTATCACATACTTAAGCATGTGAATTTCTTACTTAAATTATGATGCTCACAATAATTATTGTTTTTAAACTTCACTTTTTAAATAATGGGTATTGACCAATTGTGTAAATCATGTTCAATTTAACTATTTGCAACTTAGCAGTGATACTTTATTTTTCTTGAGTTTGAGAGGTTGAAGGCATATCTTTGAGATGAACATCTAACTACAATTTTATTATTTATTCCTAAGTTTAATTCATTTAAAGTTCTCAACAGACTAATTATTTTATTTATAGCGATACCTTATTTATAATTTAATTAACAATATTTGGTATAAAACCTATTTAAATGGTTTTAACTAAATAACTTGGAAAGTTTTTTTTTAAAATCTACTTAAATTAGAGATAAATATTTTCATCAATTAAGAATGAAAATTTTATATAAAAGATATTAAAATTTAAATAAAATATAATTACAAGAATAAACATTAATTATGCTATAAAGAAATGAAAACTTTATATCAAAATATAATAACATGCAGAAATTTCTTGAAAGAATAGTTGTAGCCCATGCTTTCTCCATTTGGTTTTGGAAAAAATATGGAAAATAATATCTAAATTTAAATTACAATGATTAATATTTGTATCATATGAGAATCAAAGCTTTATAATAGTAATGACAATTATTAATAAGGTATCACTATATAAATATATACAAAACATGTTAAATTAAATTAGAACAATTTAAATATAATTTTATATGTTTCTAATAAATTTATAAATATGATTTTATAATCAAATATTTAAATTAAATCATATTTATCTAGTTAATAATATAAAAAAAATTAAAAATATTTATAAAACTTATAAATGTGAAATACATCGATATATTTAATGTATTATTTTAAGTGTTTAGAGAATTGTTATTAAGTTTTTTTTATCTCAAAAAATAGAACTTTTTTTTATGTGATTTTAATTATTTACATTAATTGATATATGAAGATAATAATGAGTAAATCCTCATTTTCATCCCTAAACGATATAGGTGCTAGCAATTTAGTCTCAAAAGAAATTAAAAAAAAATAGTGTTTGAAATTTTTTTCGTTGGACACGTTCATGCTTCTATCAATCTCATTCAATTAAATTGTCAAATTAATCATTGACAATGCATAATTCAAAATAATTTAGACCTTAAAAATATATGCATTTAGTTGAATTAGTCTCTCAAAGTATGTATCACTAGTAAATTAGTCCTCAAATGGACTAACATGTATAGATGATGAAATGATCAGAGACTATTTTGTGTTTAAAAATCTTTCACGGATCAAATTGTTACTACATATATCTTTTGGAGACTAGAATGAGAATATATTCTATCTAATTTTAATTATTTTTAAAATAAATAACATATACATGATAAATTTATTTATACATATTATTTTAAACAAATAAAAAAGTTATATTTAAAAATGTTAAGAATTAAAAATTTCATCAAAACTTTACATAAAAATGCATTATTTAACTAGAAACATTTCTAAAATCATTAACTAATAATTTTTTAAGTTACTTATTCAAACTACATTTTGTAAGGATTGTTTAAACTTTTTACTCAAATTTTAATTTTTAAATGGTTATAGAAAACTTATGTGATAAAATTAATTTATTTTATATCAAATAGTTTTATTATAAATTTATAATATTCAATGTAAATATTTTAAAATCATAAAATTATTATCACTTAATTTTTATATATATAATGTAATTTAATAATATCAAAATGCCATTATTTTTTAGGATTAATATGCTAAATTAAGATCTTATATTAAAATCTACAAGTTATTAGTTTGCTGACTCATGTCATGCACGACCTCATTATTGTGTTATTTGATATGAATTTGTTACTAAATGTATAAGATAAAATGAATTTTAACTTTTTTTAAATATAAGATAAATTTTCAATCTATCTATTATGTGTGCAAAACGTTAATCAAAATTTATTTAGAAAATTCTTTCCTAGTTTATTTGATATAAATTTTAAATTCATTTAAATTTAGTCATCTATCATAAAATAAAAATAAAAATTTTACTTACAAAATGTATAACTTTAAAATATAAAGATTTTATTTATAAAATATGAAAATAAATTGAGGAACTATTTTTCTATCGTGGTGAGTATGATGAAACTAAAAACATAAAACTAACATTATAACATCCTATTTTTAATATAGTTAAATTATATTTAAAAAAATAATTTTAAACTAGAAATCTATCTTTTATTACATAAATATTTTATTTTAGTTTAATTAAAATTTAAAATTTTATGAAAAATATTATTCAAAAGATAATATGGGAAGAGAAATTATATTTAATCAAGTTAAAAAATAAGTTTAAATAAATTAAAAAATAATCAATGTAAATAAATAAAAATTTGATTTTGGGATAGAACATAGATTTAGAAAATTTTTGAAATAAAAATAAAAGAAGAAAAGGATAGAAATAAGAAAATAAAGATCCAAATTTAGAAATAAAAAATATAATTTTTATTAATTAAATATGAATAAATAAATAAATATCTAAATAATTAAATTAAATAGATTTATAAGATATTCAGGATTTAGGGTTTTCAATAACCTCTGTAAGTTTTCAATAAACAACTTCAATTTCTTCTAGATGCTCACAAGTTCTTGTTCTTCACATGAGAAGAAGCAAAACCGAGAATAAATACAATAAATAAAAGAAAATAAAATTAGTTTAAATTATAGAATTTTAAGGAATATATTTAAGATATTAATTAAGAAATTAAAATTTATAAAAATAATATCATAATTTTTAATATATTTTTATAAGAAATGTTATTTAAACCACAAACTCTATAACATAAAAAGTAAGGTTGAATAAGTTGAGTTTAGTCAAACTCAATTTAGCTTTTTTAAAATTTGATTCAACTCAACTTAAGCTTATGAATGACTCAATTTAGTTAGTTAGCTTAATTTAATTTAAAATTATAATTTTTATATTTTAACTATTTATTTAATATAAAAATAAATTAAATATAAAATTAGTTAAATAATTAATAATATATAATATATTTTTAATATGTGTGTGTGAACTTTTATATACATAAAATAAATAAATTATATAAAGTATGTAAAATAAGAAAGATGATCAAATTACATCAATATAATTATAAGAAAGTTATTATTTACTGTTATCGTTTATTTTCTTTAAATCTAATAATTAAGATTAATTATTTATTATAATCATTAGATTTCAAGAAAATGAATGATAAAGATGAAGAATAATTCTCTTAAAATTATTCTTGAATAACTTGATTCCTTCCTATCAAACTTACTCCTTATCATCAATGTTCATTTTCTTAAAATTTAATGGTTAATATTAGTTATTGATTATAATCATTAGATTTCAAGAAATTTAATGATAAAGACAAATAATTACTCTTATTTTTTAAACAACTTAACCCCTTTTCATTATTATATTGTGTATCTACAAAAGGATATAAAGATAATTTTCTTTTTAATGAGTTTTACAACAATCCTTAGGATGAATATAAAGATACTTGCAAAAGACACTTTAAGTCAGCAAATAGTTACAAATTAAAAAAATGATCATGTGGATAATAATTATTAAATGAACAATCCTTTTTATCTTTAGTATTTATTCTTATTTATAGATATTTTTAATGAGTATGTGATTATAAGTCTTACCTTATAGATTTAATATTATTGTTGGATTAATTATTAATAATTAAATAATTATTTTATTTTATTATTAATTATTACTTTTTAATATTTTTTTTATTATAATAAGTTGAGATTATGTTTTTTTAATTAGTATTTTATTATTATTATTTATTTATGTTCCTTACAAACTCTTGTACAAACCGACAACAAAATCAAAACCTTCGTTCCCCATTTTGGCATTATCAACAAGAGTAAAAAAAAAAAAAGGTTGTGTCCATTAGATCCATTACTTATGTAGAAATCCTCATGCACTACACACAAGAGGTCACTTTAACTGTCCAAATCTATAATGACATATACAAAATATAACTACCCGCAAAAATATATTTAACAAGTAGGTCAAATCATAAAATATAAACATATAAAGTAATAATAGAAATTAATAGGAATTAAAATATATCTGTGTTTCTCTTATCTATTTTGTGCCAATTACTTGAAGTGCAGTTGGTATAGGCACTAGTTTCTAGACTTTATTTCTATCAAATTTGTGTAAATCTTATTTCAAAAAGAGGATTGAGTTGTTATCTCTTTTAAGATATCCTCTATAAAATAATATTTTGTTTCGAGAACGAAAATTCTCCACCGTATCTCTCATCCCTAGAATCCTACAAAAAAGCAACTAGGAATGTGCTAGTAATTATAAATTTAAATAATTTAAAAGATTATTTATTCACTTTTATGCATATTAGCTATCTGATTCTTGATTTCTCACTCTTATTTTACTGTATCGGTTATAACAATGATGACATGACAGTCATGTCAGAAATGAGTGTAACCTTTTAGTTTTCATCCATTAGTTGTTCGTAATTGTTATTCAATTGATAATTCTCATTTTTTAAAAATTATCATTTGAAATATTTTTCTTTCTTTTTTTTCTCATTTCATATTTTTTATAGTTATTTTTTTATTAGATTCTTTTTTATAAATAAAAAATTTAAGAATTTTTATTTTTAAATATAAATAAATTTTAATTATTTTTATTTTATTTAATATTATTTTTTAAAAATACTTTTTATTTATTTTTTTATTTGTAAAAAAGTTCTTATAATTTTTTAAAATAATAAAAATAATTTAAAATAATTTAATAAAATTATTAATATTTATTTTTTAATATGTATGAAAATAATTTTTTTATTTATAAAAAATAAAGAGAATAATATATTTGTAATAAATACATATTTATATGAAAAGTCAAATGTTTAATAAACATATATTTTATTTTATTTAATAATAATATTTAAATTTATTATAAATTATATTTAATACACTAAATGAATATATTATAATTACATTGACTACCGAATGACAATAAATATGATATTTATTAAATATAATATATAGTCAAATTAGTCTTTAAAAATAAATAATATAAGGATGCAGAGGTCCAGAAACACTCTTTTGCATCACTAAAATCCTACAAAAGGCATCTAGGAATGTGCTAGAAGTTACAAATTTGAATTCACTTTTATGCATTTTAGTGATAACAATAATGTGTCGCTCTTCATCTCTGGCTCTTGTTTTAATGTGTCTTTACAACATCTGTTTCTCAGAGGCTATCAACAGTGACCTTAGTGTGGAGATCATCCATCGTGACTCATCAAGATCACCGTTCTATCGTCCCACAGAAACTCAATTCCAACGAGTTGCCAAAGCTGTGCATCGTTCCATTAATCGTGCCAATCATTTCAACCAACGTTCCATCTTTCCAAACGCAGTTGAGTCCCCTGTGACATTTCTAGATGATGGTGACTACCTCATGAGCTATTCACTTGGAACCCCACCTTTCCCAGTTTATGGTGTTGTCGATACAGCCAGTGACATAATTTGGGTGCAGTGTCAACTTTGTGAAACTTGTTACAACGACACAAGTCCTATGTTTGATCCTTCATATTCCAAAACGTACAAAAACCTTCCTTGCTCTTCTACCAAATGTAAATCAGTACGAGGTACCTTTTGCTCCTCTCATAAAAGGAAAATTTGTGAACATACTATTAAATATAAAGATGGGTTACACAAACAAGGAGATCTTAGTGTGGAGACTCTTACTTTAGGGTCCTCCAATGACACTTTTGTCCAACTTCCTAAAACTGTGATAGGATGCATACGTAACACTAATGTGTCCTTTGACAGCACTGGCATAGTTGGCCTAGGAAGAGGACCTGTGTCCCTTATATCTCAAATGAGTTCTTCAATAGGTGGAAAGTTTTCCTATTGTTTGGCATCAATATCCAACAGATCTAGCAAACTCAAATTTGGAGATGCTTCAAAGGTTTCTGGGAATGGGACTGTCTCAACCCAAATAGTTCATAAACATCGGAAAACTTTTTACTATCTAACCTTGAAAGCATTCAGTGTTGGAAACAAAAGAATAAAGTTTCAAAGCTCCTCATCTAGATCTAGTAGAAAGGGAAATATCATAATTGACTCAGGTACAACATTCACTCTTTTGCCGGATGGTGTTTACTCAAAGTTGGAATCAGCAGTAGCAGCTATGGTTAAACATGAGCGTGTCGAGGATCCACTTAAACAGTTCAGTCTTTGCTATAAAAGTACTTTTGATGAACTAGATGTACCAGTGATCACGGCACATTTTAGGGGTGCAGATGTCAAGTTAAATGCCATCAACACCTTTGTTGTAGCGGGTGATGGGGTAGTATGCTTGGCTTTCTTGTCAAGTCAAACTGGTGCCATCTTTGGGAACATGGCTCAGCAAAACTTCTTGGTTGGATATGACCTCCAAAAGAAAATAGTCTCCTTTAAGCCCACAAATTGCACTAAGCAGTGATTGATTGTTGTTTGTTTGTCTTTGTACAAGTCAACTGGTTAATAATAACAGTATTTATTTGTACAATCATTTTTACAATAAAGAGATGTAGAGTTAAAAATGGAGTGGTGCATAAGTTGTATGAATAACATAACTCGTAACAAAATTATACTTTTTGTTTAGTTCCATTAACATCATTGCTGATAATATATACGATGAGAGAAAACAAAATAATGTTATTATATTACAGTATATTAATATAAATTTGCATTCCCCATTTTTGAAATATGTGTTATACATGAATTATTTAAAAATAATAAAAAATATAAATTTTTAAAACTTTTTAATAATTATATTTATAATGTAATAATCATTTATATATACATAGATTCATGTCAAAAGTTGAATGTTTAAATAATTAATATATTATAAATAACATTCACAACTCAATAACATTATATAATATACTTATTAAATATAATATGCAGTCAAATAATTAAAGATAAAAATTAAGAGATAAACGGTTGTGTATATTACAAATTTACAAATTTATTTGTATCATAGTACTTTATACTTAAATTTCTCATTTTTTTTTATCAAATATTTATATTAATGAATAATAAGAACAATAAACTTTAGCGCATTAAAAATGTATTACATTTATTAAATTGATGAATATATTATATTTAATCAAATTAATATTTAATATATTATAAGTAAAATTGTTTGTCCAATAATATTAAATACTATGTTTATTAATTATAATGTATTTAAATTAGTAAGTATAAAAACTAAGAGATAAATTATTATATCAGAAATCATCATAATTAATATATTTTAAGTAAATTTTACTGTCAATAACATTAAATAATACATTGGTTATATATAATATGTGGTCAATTTATTAATATTATATTACACTATATTTTAATTTTTCAAAATTTCTTTTATACATTAATACTGTTCAAAAATGATAAAAATAATAAATTTATGATTTATTAAAAAGTAATACATTTATTAATTAAATTGAATGAATATATTATATTTAATAAATATTATAATTTTTATATTACAGATAAAATTGTTCAATAAAATTAGTTAGTATATTTACCAAAAAAAAAAATGTAGTCCAAGTAGTAAGTAGAGAAATTAAGATATAAAAAATTATATATTTATTTATTTATATATATATATATATATATATATATTATATATATATATATATATATATATATATATATAAATTATATTTTTTTTTAATAAATTAAATTTAAGAATATTATAATATTTTATTATTTAATTATTTCTCTTTCTTTTTTTAACAGAATTAAATATTTAAATACTCTATCTTTTTTTTATCATTCATCGACATTAAATTTTAAAACTTTATCTCCATTATCATCTCTTACTATATTATAAATATATTTTAAAAATTTATATATATTATAAAAATAAATATATATTTGAATTTATATTATTTTTTAATTTTTGATACATACTATAAATATATATATATATATATGTATTGTAATTTAAGATATTTTGTTACAATTAATTAATTAACTTTTATCAATTAAATAAGTCGTTTGATTTGATTTGATTGACGGTTTGATGGATTTAATTTTCTACTTTTACGATTTATAATAATAATTATTAACAACTTATATTTTAATTTTTTCTAATAATAAATAATAAAAATATATATTAACACTAGAATCTTGTGAAAAGCCACTACCATTGTGCTAGTAGTTAAATATTCGAATAATTTGAGAAATTGTTCGTTCACTTAGATGCATCTCAGTTATGAAGACAATGTCACGTTCTTCAACTCTCGCTCTTGTTTTATTGTGTCTTTACAACACCTCTTTCTTAGGGGCTCTCAATGGTGGCTTTAGTGTGGAGATCATCCACCGTGACTCATCAAAATCACCATTCTATCGTCCCACAGAAACTCAATTCCAACGAGTTGCCAATGCTGTGCATCGTTCCATCAAGCGTGCCAACCATTTCAACCATTGTTCAGTGCATCCACAAACAGCTAAGGCCACTATAACACAAAATGATGGTGAATACCTTGTGAGCTATTCAGTTGGAACCCCACCATTCCAACTTTATGGTATTGTTGACACAGGTAGTGATATAATTTGGTTGCAGTGTCAACCTTGTGAAACCTGTTACAACCAAACCACTCCTATTTTTGATCCTTCAAAATCCAACACATACAAAATCCTTCCTTGCTCTTCTACTAAATGTCAATCAGTGCAAGATACCTCTTGCTCCTCTCATAATGAGAAAATGTGTGAATATACTATTTACTATGGAGATGGATCACACTCAAAAGGAGACCTTAGTGTGGAGACTCTTACTTTAGGCTCCACCAAAGGCTCTTCTGTCCAATTTCCTAGAACTGTGATAGGATGTGGGCATAACAATACGGTGTCCTTTAACGGGAAAAGCTCTGGCGTAGTTGGCCTAGGAAATGGACCTGTGTCTCTTATAAATCAGATGAGTTCTTCTATAGGTGGAAAGTTTTCCTATTGTTTGGCACCAATATCCAACATATCTAGCAAACTCAAATTTGGAGAAGCTGCAAAGGTTTCTGGGGATGGAACAGTCTCAACTCCATTAGTCACACATGATCCTAAAGTATATTATTACCTAACCTTGGAAGCATTCAGTGTGGGAAACAAGAGAATAGAGTTTACAAGCTCCTCAGTTAGATTTAGTGGAAAGGGGAATATCATAATCGACTCAGGTACAACACTCACTCTTTTGCCAGATGATATTTACTCAAAGTTGGAATCAGCAGTAGCAAATGCAGTTAAATTAAAGCGTGTTAAGGATCCACTAAAACAGTTGAGCCTTTGCTATAAAAGTACTTTTGATGAACTTGATGTATTAGTGATCGTGGCACATTTTAGTGGTGCAGATATCAAGTTAAATACTGTCAACACCTTTGTTGAAGTGGAACAAGGGATTGTATGCTTGGCTTTCATGTCAAGTAAAATTGGTCCCATCTTTGGGAACATGGCTCAGCAAAACTTCTTAGTTGGCTTTGACCTTGAAAAGAAAATAGTTTCATTTAAGCCCACAGATTGCAGCAAGCAGTGATTGATTGTTGTTTGCTTTCTTTAGTCTGAGTGGGTTAACAATAAAAATATACCTTTATCAAAATTTCTTCTGTATACCTACTACTTTTAAGCAATAATAACAGTAATATTATTATAACATATATTATATTTATTAATTAAATTTAATAAATATCTTATATTTAATAAGTATCATAGATATTAACTTTTAAAAAATAATTGCTCAATAATATTAAATTGTATATTTAGTAAAAACGATATGTAGTCAAATTTGCGGGTATAGAAATTAAGAAATGAATTATTGTACGCGTTTATATATTTATCAATTTGTTAATATATATTTAATTTTTCTATTTAAAAAATGTATTTTAAACCAATTCCTTTAAGCTAGTATTAATATATTTAAATCTTTTATGTATTAAAACATATATTAAATTTATTTAATTTTATGAATATATTTTATTTAATAATTATTACAATGAATATAACATAAGATAATTGTCCCCCAATAAAATTGAATAGCATATTTATTCAATATAATATGTGACCAAATTAATAAGTATATAAATTAAGAGAAAATTATTAATGTATTACTAAGAATTTTAATTTTAATGGACTAAAATAAAAAATAAATATTTAAAAAAATCATTTAATTACATGAAAATTTTTTACTCGGATTTTTTATATTATTATAAGGATATATTTTTTTATAATCTTAATTAATATATATATATAATTTTATTAAATAAAAATAGATAAAAAAATATCTCTAAAAGTTCTGACTCAATT
>JAMLFT010000395.1:0-44012 GCA_026544285.1 Pachyrhizus erosus
AAATTTTAAAGAACTAAATAAATTTTATAAACATTCAAAATTATAAGAATTAATGAAAATAATAATAAATAAATAATAAAATTTATATAAAGAAAATAAAATAAAATAATTAATATAAATTTTTTTAATCTTTTAATAATTATTTGATTTTAATTTCATATTCTTTTATATAACTTTTTCAAGTTATATTAGTCTTCCATATATTTAATATTTTTTCATTCTTATTTGTAAGTTTTAATAATATATTCATAATTAATATGTAAAAAATGGATATCTACCAATTTAATTTATTAAAAAATTATTAATTATCCAAGTTGATTCTTAAAAATATTTACTAAAATTCATGAAGTATTAAAATATTCAACATAAATCCTAATCATAAAAAATACATATAATCATTTGGTTATTTCTAATAATACCCTCATGTTAACCTTTCCTTTTCTTATTCTTTTATTATCCAACCTTTTTAATTTTTATCCAACCTATTTAATTTGCTCCCTCTGGTTTATTTTTTAAGATAGTCTAAAATTCTTAAAAAAATATATTTTAATTATAAGTTATAAAATAAAATTATTTTCTTCAACAAAAATACCCTTATAAAGACTTAGAATATAGTTATAGATTCATTTTAAGTATTTAGATAAAATACTAAAGAGGGAATCATTGAAAAATAATTAATACTTTCTTAATTTTATGCAGTCACAAATATTTTAAATGAAATTAAAACTATCAGAGTGACATAGTTAAATATGAATGCAAACTACAATACATATTTTTTTAAAATTTATATTACTAGATAAATTCCAGATGAATCATATCAAATTGTGTATATTTTACTACTACTTAATGAGGCTACTTAAAATTCATTCAAATAATAAAACATATTGGAAAGAAAACATTAATAGCACTTTTACAAATTAAACAGTTGAAGTAGGTGAAAAAAGAAACGTAAAATGGGCTATTTGAAAGAAATGGTCATTTACCAAAATTTGAAAATTAAGGGATTTAAGAACTAAAAATACACGTCATTAACACCTTTACACCAAAAAATAAGTAAATCTTAATTAGATACAAGCTCCATACACAAATCACTTGCATAAAATGCATAGCACCCATGTTTATAAGCTAGGAGATTTAAAATGCGCTAACTAGCCCTAACCTTCCCAAGGGGCCATTATCTTAAATAAGAAAACGGAAAAATTAAGTAAAAAAAAAGTCAAATATACAAGTATTATCTTAAATGAGATAAACTTACCAAGGCTGGGTCAAATGGCAAACTGTTCTCATTCTCTTTTATGGTTGTAGCAGTACCATTAGGCGGTTAGAAACACGAGGAAGGAAATCCGAAACCCAAATCCCTAATGTAATAACTAACAAATTTCTGATGTTAAAAACCACGATTCATCCCAACCTGTTTTCTTGATGGATTAAACATGACAGGTCAAAATGGGAAGCTCGTCAGACTGCTTAATCCACATAAATATTATATATACATGAGATTAAGATGAATGTTTTAAGAACGTGCTTTACATGATAAATGACGCTAGAGGACTTGTACTACGAGTGACATGCATTAATTCACATTTTTAGATAAAGCAGTAAACGCCTTTTAATTTTTATTCATAACAAGTATTGCCTGGCGAATTGTTTCTTATTCTTTATAACATGGGAGCAACATATCAAACTTTCTTGCAGCAAGGTTTCACTCTGCAGCACTTATTTTCCCTCGTTGAGAAATGAATAATCTGCTCAGAAATGTGCTTCTGACTTGAAAGGGGTCGTAAAGTCGTCCACGAACCATAGAATGTTTCTGCAGCTTGTTCGGAAAAACCATTATTGCTAAGGTCTAGTAATTGCAAGTTCTTTGCCTTGCCAATAGCAATTGAAAACTGTTGTGTGAAATGGCACTCGGTAGACGAATTTTTTTGACATGAACTAGCACAGCTGTTGTCAATTCCAGAAGCAGCAGCTTCTACTGGAATATCTTCACTATCAGCAACTTCCAGTTGATGATCGGCAGTGTTTAGAGAGTGAAGGACCTCTTGATTATCATCAACTTCCATAGTATCGTGTTTCTGCTCCTGATTTTGTGAGGCGCTTTTTTCCAACAAGTCATACTGTAGAGCAGAAACTTCCTTTGAAACAGAATTATCAGCAAGATTGAGTTCCTCAAGGGAGCTGTTCTCTGATAAAAGAAACAGCATAATCATACAACAGTATTAGTAAAAAATAAACTAATCAGATATAATTTAATGCCTACCTGCCAGAGCCTCAATTATGAGAAGAATTCCAGCAAGCCCAAGTTGACACTTTCTAAGTACCAGAGTTTTCAGACAGCACTGTGGGTTTACAAGAAGAGAAAATAAAGTATTGCTGCCCTGTATTCAATAGCAAATTTAACAAACCATGGATAAGAAAATGGTTAAACTAAATTATCAATAAAACGCCACATCTATACCTAAATCTATAAACTGCAAACCGGTGTTTAGATTCTATTCTGAGTGTTACAGCAATACATAGTAACACTCCAATAAAACCAACCAAGGAAACATGCATTACTATAATATTAGCAATAGAAATCCAGTTACAGGCAACAAACCTCAGACATGATAGGATTTCCTTCCATGTTCAGCTCTAGGATGGAACAAAAAAAATTAACAGTGGTGTTTAAAACAAAGTTGAATGTTAAACCACAATACGATAGGTCAAGTTTCACAAGTTCTTCAGTCCCTTTAAGCAATGATTCTTCTAATTGTACTGCCCCTTCCTGCAGAATAATGCCTATATCGTCAGAAGATTAGATGGGCAAAGTGTGCTAGAATAAATCATAATGGTACAATAATGTGATCACGCAGTTGAATATAAGTTTTACTCACAGTTCCAATACCCGTGCCTCCAAGTATAAGTCCTGATAAAGGTATGGTCCTTGCAAGCTTGCAAAGGGTATTGACAACTGGTTTGCCTAGTTTTAGACCACTCATATTCAACTCAGAAAACCTATAATGGGCAAATTTAATTTTAATTTATGTATGCTCTAAGTAAATACAATTTATGTAAAGATGATAAATGGAGATGGATGGTGACATTTGTACAATTGATTTTACCTTTTCAGAGTAGAAAGCTTGGACAGAAGATTAACTATAGCATTTCCAGATACAGGGCTGTTGTATCCTGTCAAAGTTAGATTACCCATTATGCTGTAAGATTACCTGTATCAGGGATTTGAAGAGAATGATAGATTCATCATACCTATACATAGATGGGCAAGTACAGATCTAGAGTCCAATGCATCCGCAACTTTTTGAATAGTTCTGGATGTGACACAACAGTTCTCTATATTCAAGCTACAAAGAGCTACACAACAGAATGTAATTAAATAGAAGTTGGGAGATATATGCAGCAGGAATCTACATACAAGCACATTTGAGAGACCATAAGTGCATCATAGCATAAATTTGATAGAAACATTTTCATAGCTAAGAGTGAGACCATGTATACTAGAAGTATTATCAACAGTAGATGGCAGAAAGCCAAAATTCCGCCATATAAACAGCATCGTTAAATGGCAGTGCCATGATGGAATGACGTGGTGGATTTTTTGTCAACTAACATAAGTAATTTTTGAAGGGAAGTCCACTATGGCGGCGCAATGGTGTGCTTATATGACGGAATTTTGGTTTTCCGCCATGTTCTGCTATCCGCCATTGATAATATTGATAAACAATTAAACATGCCATTGCAGCCTATGGCGCTGACATAACAAGTCTTTGTTCACAAATTGCCTATAACGGTTGGCAAAAAATCCATCATGCTATGGTGCTGCCATTTAACAACATTGTACTAGAAAGAAGAGAAGAGAAGGACATGGCAATCAGCATTCTTAAGGAGATAACTTAATCAAATTGGCAGAGCTTTAGGTCATGCAGCTTACCTGTACAGTTTTTTAAGATTGTTGAAAGATAGGATCCACATGCATCAGTAAGACGGTTTCCAGAAATATTAAGCACTTCCAATCGATCAAATAGCAGTGAACATTCACAAATCTGACAGGAGCAAGCAAAGTGAATATATTAATGGTAGCAAATTTGAGATTAGTCGTGCAAAAATAGAAAAACATTCTTTTATTCTATTAATCAAGAATAGTATAAATAGGTTATCCCAGTGTAAATACTAAATATATTATGGTTTGAAAGTTATTGAAAAAATGGTCTTCGGTTGGGACAAGGCTGGTGAACTTAGCTGATATTTCGGTGATTTAAGACCTGATAATTCATTTTCTTTTTCAGAAGATATGAAAACTAACATCAAGTGTATGCATCTATTATATTTATGAGTTTAAATTTGAGATACTTTTCTGTAATAGAAGGTATAAAGCAACCATCATTTTAAACCTCATACCTAAAGTTAAGATTTAACAAGAACGGAGAACCAATGTGAGAAACATTGAACAAGGGGAAGAGAAACAAGCAATGATCAAAAGGATTGCAAGTAGTATCATACCTGAAACAATGCTGTTGGACCAAATCGATTGCAATGCAAATCCAGAGTTAAGCCCCCATAAGATTGTCCTGATGCTGTGAACACCTTTTGAAGTTTCTCGATTGTTCCATTTCCTAAAATATTATCAACTCAATAAAAGGCTAAAACTATTCAATAGATTCCCTCAATAAAAGGCTAAAACCATGGTTTTAGTTTCCAAACCATTCATCAGTCATCAACAAAAGAACACTGATTAATAGGCATAGTCAATAAAATTCGAGATTAGAGAACCATACAGAATGATTCCTCTTAAGGAAACATAAGAAAAGAAAACGCAACTACTAGACGATTTGCTGACAAGATAAATACAGCAGAATCTGTAGCAAAAAAGACCACAAACCAGAAAAAAAGAAGAAAAAGTTGTACCTAACAAATTGTGAGAGAGGTCAAGCAATGCAAAAGACTTCTGGGAATGCAGTGCATTTATCAATGGTGTAATAGACAAATCTTGCAGGTCACAGTCAGACACCACAATTTCGTCATCTGAAACCTGTTGACAATAATAAGCCAAAAGCAGTTGTACCAAAAAAAAAAAAAAAACAAAATCAATCCAACATCTGAAAATGAGAAGGCATATCTGTCACTGTGCAGTGGCTATGAAAGAATGGATACAGCTGAGATCCCCCTTACCTCTAAATTGTAAAGCTTCTTGAGTACCTTAATGTTCGGTACCTCAGACAACTCCTTGCAGCAGTCTACATACATTTTTATCAGGCGCTTGTGAATCCATCCTGTAAAGGATCAAAAAATCATTTGCTTGTCTCACTTGGAGATAGATAGTGGAAAGTTAAAAATTGATGTTAAATATAGCTTCAATACAGCAAAAGACTATAACTGCCTATTTTCCAAATGATTCATATATCTTCGACTGTCAACTTCCTATGCTTATTGGTTACATAAATTGCAATTTGCAAGATCAATGAATATCAAGTGATGAGTCAAATTAATTATAATTTTTATCTATAGATAACAACCATCAACCATGCAGCAATTAGTCTAGAGATTTGATTATTTATGTCAACATATGTGCAAGTAGTTAAATACATTGAAGATAAAGTTCTTGACAAGAAGCCAGATAAGAAAAAAAATCAAGGAAGTGGCATAAAAAATTGCATGGTTATATCACAGAATAAACAAAAAACAAGAGTATCACATACCATCAACGGAAGCTTCAACCATGTCATTTCCCAGAACTTCCTTAAGATGTTCAACAGTTTCCAGGGATTCTAGATCTCTTCCAGCACATTTTATATGGTCAATAATGGGCAACAAACCTATTTATAAATTTGCAAGTACAGTCAAGTGCACTCGGCAGGAAAAAAAATCAACTGAAGAAAAACTGTAATAAATAAATGAATGAATATAAAGTTGATATAACATGGGAGTTGATAAAACTGCAATAATCTAATACTAAAGAATGGAATCAGTTGCTTGATAGTTTGATATTGTTTCACATGTTGGTCACCAGTATCTATTCTATGCAATATGAATAATTCCTGTGCCCACTACTAGTGTTGGAAAAAGTTCTCTACAGGTCCAGACAACTCCTATGCAGTACAAGAATCAGTCATAAACAGGTTAGACAGAACCAATTTATATATAGCCACATTTTTCGAATATCTATATTTGGATCTTGCAGTGTGGCAATGCATGTATCAAGCAGTTTCTCATGTTTGGTGCTTCTATCCAAGCCTAATTGTTAGAGGACAGATTTTGATCCATAGGAAGCTTAAAGTCATGAAAGAGATAAGTACTCTAGAGTAAATAGACAGCCAAACTTAAGCTGTGTCACTTGGTGATACTTATCTACTCTACCTCAATATCTGAGGTAGGCCAACCAATTGCTTTACCAAAACTATTAAATCCAAAATCCTGGTAGAAGCATTCATATTAAAATTTTCATCTAGCTAGGAACTAAGGAAAAATTCAGACATACGCCAATCAAAGAAAACAAGAACTATCACTTAAGGAAAACTTATTGAGCGTGCATTTCCACTTCAGGAACATCTGTCACTTCAAGGAAACAAGACTACCACTTAGAGAAAACAAGAATTATCACTTAAGGAAAACTTATTAAACCAGTATTTTTATTATTACAACAAGAAGCATCTGCCACCATTTATATGCAAAGCCAGAATACCCCAAACCCACTTCCTTCTTATCTTTAATACAATTCATACCAAATTAATTTTCAAGTCAACTGGAGATCTTCTATGCTACTATTATTAACTGACAGAAAACACTTATAAGTAGGAACTGCATACCCTCTGATCTCTTTTCAGTAGGAAATTGTAGATAATATAAGCATGCAACTACAGCCTTCAAAGAGCCGATGCTCAACTGATCACCAGTGGTACACAAGGCTGATTCTACATGTATTACATCATTCCCAATCCGGCATGTAATATGTTGCTGAAGCTAGAAAATATAGAGGCAGCAAGTTAGAAAAATATCCATTAGATGAGCATGATATTTGGCAATAGCATGAAGCCCAAATATATTAGTGCTCGTGTCATAACAGTAGAACTCACATCATTTTGGGAATGATGCAACATGAGCTGGGCAATATCATTTTGTTTGCCAGAGATATAAGTGTCACATTTAGAACCACTAGGAAAATCAGGTTCAGCAACTATATCATTGCTCAAAGACCTGGAATGTCTGCCGGTTTTTGTGGCTGTATGTGGACTCCAACATTTGAAAGAACTACTACTTTCTTCAACATGAATTGCAGACTTGGATCCATTATCTGAGATAACCTGCCATCCCAAAAAACCAAAAAGCTAGGGAATCACGTGGTGATACTTGAGCAAAGCTCACACAACTAAGTGGAGATTTCTTTACCTGAACTTTACAAGGACTGGTTTTACTCTTGCCTGCAATCAGGCAAGTATCAGTCAGATATTGGTATAAGGAAATCTTTGGGTCAGAGCAAAGCAAGTATCAAAGAAAACATACTGGCATCATAAGTGGGCAAGTCGTCTACCAGGCAATCATGATCTTTTCGGCTTGAACACTCCACCTCATCATCATCATCAGAAAGAATTACACGTACACGTTTACGACTAACAACCGTATGATGATCACTGGTTTTATTTTTCAGACTACTGGGTGAATACTCATCTTGCTTGGTACAGTTGGTAAGTTTGTGGCCGGCTTTCTTTATGGATGAGCCTTCTATGGACTGATAGAGTGATATAAGAGGTGTGTCATCAGACCCACTGTTTGACAGAGAATCATCTGCTTCAGTATCAGTTTCAGAGCAAAAATCCTCTGGCATACTTTTAGCTTCTGCCTCTCTTTCTTCTGATTTCTTCAGCTTATCAATTAGAAGCTTCAACCTCCTATAAAAGATTACAATTGATCAGCATTAATATAACATGTCCATCAAAAGGACCCATGATAATCAAAACAATATAATGGACCCAGTCCACAGAGTATGAAATTTTGGTCACCTCAGGTTTGAATACTAAATGGATATCAATGAGTAATTCAACAAAACTGCAACTAATGTAGATATAAGGAAACAGATTTCCATGAACCAGTTACCTGGTCTCATCCTCATCATCAAACCGTATCATATTGCTATAATGCATATTTTCCAAGGCAGAGAGTTGCACATCAGGAAGGTCTGCTTCAACAGCAATACTGCAGGGTGATGCAATAAAATCAATGCAGTTCATATAAGGCTATCAAAAGGATGCCAGCATGGATGTATTTTTTAAGAAAGTCCATCAAGAATAAGTCATAAGTAGTAGGTGGTTAAGTTTCATTCTAGTATTGACTGCAACTGCAAGAAACACTGACTACTGAAAATAACTATAACTTCACAACCAACATATTTTAGCAAAGCAATGACTTCTGAAAGTTTGTAAAGAAACAAGTATGACTGGGTCATCGACACAGCAAGGAATGGAAAGTACATGATGAGAAAAATCTTATTCTAGTAATTTTCTTTCATGATTCACAAAACAATAGCAGTAACCCCAACCAAGTTGCATCAGGCATGAGGAAAATATTGCGTTCAACATAAATTTAGCTACTTGGAGATTCATTATAATTACAGACTATTTATTGTTCAATAAGTTCTCTAATTTCAAGAAACAAAATCATCCAGTAAATTACATGGATATTATTACCTGTAGCTCTCCTGAAATGTATCCAATGCTTCCCTCCAATTTTCAGTAGAATCCAAAACATTACCAATATTAATTTTCACCAGTGCTTGTCCCTATAATCATTATTAACAAAGTTTAAGAATTAACCAAGTGACAATACACAGACACACACAAACAATCAAAAAGACTACTTCACTTACATTTATCTTTGAATACTAGGTAACCTAGGACATTGACATGCATATAGACATTTAAGTGTCCCATCAGGATTTGAAGTGTCATGTCACACTCACAAGTGTTCAACACGCGTCTGACTAAAATGGAAGAAATTCTTATGTACAATGAGTATAATACGTTCAATGACACAATTTTAATATAAAGCATTTTCAAATAAATCTTACTGCATAGACTTAATTTCAGTATCGCAAGATATGTTTCAGTTAGATTGCTGTATTACTTAATTTCTCCTGACATACATTGCTTCTCTTTTGAAGTGTCCACCTTTCATAGCAAGCAACTAAATCTCACAGTTCTCATGTTTTGTGTGTATGGATGTATTTAAAGTTACTTCCTCTTGATATAGTATATAAATTATAGGGTAAATCATACAGATCTTGAAGATTGAATGTATGATTAGTGGCTTGGAGTCTTTAAACCCTCATTTTGCAATATACTCAAAACATGTTTTGTTCAGCTTAATTCTGGAAAAATAAATTATAGGGTAAATCATACAGATTTTGAAGATTGAATGTATGATTAGTGGCTTGGAGTCTTTAAACCCTCATTTTACAATATACTCAAAACATGTTTTGTTCAGCTTAATTCTAGAAAAATAATTGCTTATTTTTTATAAGCTCCTTCAGGAAGCTAAAAGAAACAAATGATTATTTCTATTTTCTCCAACAATAAGTTGAATCAAACATGAAATCATATTACTAATTATTTGAAATAATCATAGATGTTTCTAAATTCAGATTTGTGTTATATTGAATAAAGCTGGGTAGAAAAGGAGGAAAAAATAAAGTGTTAAATTTATGTCATAGAATGATGAAAAAGTTACCTCTAAGTTACCAATATTTTTGTACATTTCCCAACTCTTTTTGTACCATTTGATTGCTTTATTGAATTTTCTGAGTTTCTGGTATGATTCTGCAACATCCAGATATGAATCAGCCAGCCTCTGCCTATCACAGAGTTCACTTGCTATTTTCTTCTTCTCCTTTGCAAATTCACAATGCTAAACAAAACATTGTCTAGTAAGAAAGGTCACACTTTAGGAATTACTAAACATACCATAGCTTCAAAAAGTCTCTGCATTTACCACATAATACTAATAGGACATTAAATTGTCAAATGTGGAAGAAAACATATAATTATACCTACAGGTCTGAAAGAAATACGTGCATAGATCTCAAACTTCAATATATTACTGAACAAAGTCTTACATTTTCCTTAAAGTAAATCATGAAAGGCTTTTCAATTGAATAAATTAGCCAATGAAACAAACCACGCTTAAAACAACTTCAATGAATCTGTCCTTAATCCATAACAAACAAACCATGAACATGTGTAGCAAAAGGGAGTAGAAAAAAGGTCAAATGGAGAAATTTATTCAATGGAACATAGCCACGCAGGCTAAGCATTTGTTTCCTAAACATGATAAACAAAAATTGATCATACTAAAGAAATGAAACCCACTTGGTGTAGCGAACATAAGTATTGGAAAAATTATGAATTGCCTGGTCGAATCTGAAAATTTTCCAGACAAATAGCCATTCCAAGACAGACAGCATTCGATTAACAGAACCATGATAAACAAACACAACGATAAAACCAATACCTTCTCCCACGCAGAGATCATCCTTGCTTTCTCAACAAGGCGTTCAAGAACTGCATTCTGCTGCAGCAAGAATTTGCGCTCATGCGGTGTCCCTCTGGCAGTGGCTATATCTCTATTGAGCTTCTTAAGACTCTGCTCTTCTTTCTTTATATCAGCCATTACCTTGACAGCTTCCCTCACAGTTTCAATATTCTGCTCAATTTGCCTAACCAAAGCATCCTCATCCTCCAAGGTCTTTGCCAATCGAAGCGCCTTCTCGTAATAAGCCCTCGCATCTTCATACTTCTGAGTCCTGTAATGCACTTCACCAAGATTAATATACCCCTTGGCCTCCCCTTGACGGTGTCCAATTCTATTACAAATCACAATATCCCTCTTAATGTTTTTCCTAGCCTCATCCCAAACCCTAAGTTCCATATACACATTCCCAAGGTTGTGGTGAAGTCTACTGCGGCCATCATCGAATTCACTGACTTCCTCTTCATCACAAATCTCCAATCCTCTGGTTAAAATCTCCCGCGCTTCATGCAAGTTTTCGAGATCCATCTCCAGCATGCCTATGTTGTTGTACGCGTCGATGTACTCCTTTAGAAAAGAAGACTTGCAGTTCGGAGGATTCTCCTTAAGCTTCACCGCGAGATCCATAGCGCACTTGAAGTACTTCTTCGAGTTGCGAATCGAGTTGTGATCGTGATCCGATCGCGAGAAGAGCTCATGGTAAGTGCGACCGAGTTGTGTGCTCGCTCGCTGCTGCTCTACGACGTCGTCAGCGTCCCTTGCGAGCTCCAAGTGCTTTTTCTGTGACCGAGAAAACTCTCATTGTTAAAAAGTAAAGCGTATATTAAAGTTTTGAGAGGAAGAAGTAATGACCTGGTAAATTAGGGCATCGGAGAAGTGTTCAAGACGGAGGTAGATTTCGCCAAGGGATTGACAAGTTGGGAGCAAGTGCTTTTCCGGTAAATGTTTGAGCGAAATGTCGTAATCGATTCGGAGCCATTTGAGGGCTTCCACGTACTCTCCTCGGTTTTTGAATATGTCGCCGATGACGTTCGCCCACCGCGCCTCCTCCCGATGGTTTCCCTCCGCCTTGGCGTTCCGGTAAGCGGCTTTCGCTGACTTCAACTCCGCGTCCATCTCGAAACGACGGTAAAAGATGTCGTCGTGGATTCTCTGAATTCTGAAACTCTCTTCTCTTCTTTGTAGGGTATAATTTGCAAAGGCAAAGGCAAAGGCAAATGTCACTTACGCCCGCGCGCCGTCTATTCAAGGTTCGAATAAATTTGCTGTGTCCCGCCAAAAACACTTTCTCCTTCTTTTTCTTTTCTTTTTTTTTTTTTTCCTTTTTTTAAAACTAATTTATTATTGTTGTTGATGATGAGTGATAAATGTTTGTTTTTATACGTTGACTATTTATGTAATTTTCTAGTGAAATAATAATAATTAGCAAAAATAAGAAACACTGAAAAACCAGACCATAAAAATCATTTATGAAAAATCACGTGACTAGAAAATTTAATAAAAAAATTCTCATTCATTTGAACTTCAGCCTCACTCAGCTTTTTTAAGTTGAAGAAAAATTGACTCCAATTGCAGTCTTTTCCTCGTTAAAATAAGGTCACAGAGACACTTACAAGTTAAAATTTAAAATGTCTATTTACGCACATTAATTCTCTTTTACTTATTTGATAGCTTGACGCATAATTAACTAATAATATGAAAACAAGATCTGACTTGTTAAAATATTAAGAAAAAAAAGTGAAAGTCACGCTATAGTTTACAAGAGTTTGTTTCACCTCCATGCACGCACCTTCTTCACCTATAGTTGAAATAATTTCATAGAGAAAAGAACTTTCTTTTTAGTTGTATCATAATCAATTAGTATACAGATATAGCTTTCTTTTTAGTTGTTAAAATTTGAATGTTGCATTAGTATACGGATATAATTTTAACAACTAATTCAATTTACGGATTAAAATTCTTCAGTTAGAAATATAATGACCAAAATCACATAACTGTGAAAGCAAGTGAATCAAAACTACATTTAAACTTATTTTTGAATTATATAAATAATAAAAAATAAAAAATAAATTGTAATGTGAACCCTTAATTAATACAAAATTTATTACAATTAATTATTTGTATATATAACTCAAGTATCACATCTCTTCTGCCTCTTTATCTTAGTCTCAACACATGATGCATCGTCAACAGTCCATTTATCAAATACAGTGATCACACTGTCTCCCTTACCAAAGATCCATACAAATGTCTCCGTTTCGTGGGCTAAGAAAATCGTTTGTTTGTTTTTGTCTCCGTCAACTACATTCTACTTCGCCGTCACCCTCCAAAGACCGTACAGGTAGATTCTTCTCTCGTCGTTTTTCCTACTTTTGTGGGCCCCTGAATGGGCCCAGCGAATACAGGCCCATTGATCCAATAAGGTTAGTGACCCGAAAATAAAAGATGCAAACGATGCGTTTTAGGATTTTAGCTTTTGTGTTTCAATTGTTTGCGAGAATGGAGTTCCTGGACGAGGATGCGAGGCCAAGATTCGTGTTTCAGTCCGGTGCAGTAGCGAGCTCCGAGCCATCACACCCGAACCACAAACCTACGAAGCCATTCCTCTTCGTCACCATTTCTTTCTCTTCAATCTTCCTCACTCTCTCTCTCTTTTTCCTCGAATCAGAACCCTTAAAATCGCTCCTCTTCTGGCTCGCATTCTCTCTCTTCCTCGGCCCCTTTGCTCCTCCCTCGCTCACCGGCGGCGATGTCCGCGTGGGCCAAGGCCAGGTCGTCAACTTCCCCGATCCGGAGCCCGAACCCGATGACGATGCCAGTCGGAAGCCTCCGCAGCGGCGATCAAGACAGCGAAAGCCGGAGGAAGTCGCCGCCGTCGGGCCGGTGGTATCCGGCGTTGCGGCAGAGAAGAGAAGAGAAGATTCTGGAATCAAGAAGCGTGTGACGGTGGTGGAGGAGGCGAAGGAGTGGAGCGAGGAGGATGTCGAGGTTCTGAAGAAGCAGATGGTAAAGAATCCGGTGGGGAAGCCGGGGCGGTGGGAGGCGATAGCGGCGGCGTTCGGCGGAAGGCACGGAGTGGAGAGTGTGATAAAGAAGGCGAAGGAGTTGGGGGAGAAGAGAGTGGATGATTCGGAATCGTATGCATTGTTTCTGAAGAAGAGGAAGGCGTTGGATAAGAGAGTTGTGGAGGAGAATGGGAGTGAGGATTCCGTTACAGTGGTTGAGAGTGGTTGGAGTTCCGCTGAGGATATCGCTTTGCTGAATGCTTTGAAAGCGTTTCCTAAGGATGTTTCGATGAGGTGGGAGAAGGTTGCCGCTGCGGTTCCCGGGAGATCCAAGGCGGTTTGCATGAAAAGATTCGCCGAATTGAAGAAAGGGTTTAGGAGTGCAAAAGCTGCAGCCGAGTGAACACTCTCCCCAGGATAACTTTTTGTTTGATTTTGATTTCCTGTCTGAGGTATACAGAATTTTTTTGTTTCTAACTATTTGACTTATCATTTATCTTTTTAGTTTGTATTTATGAGTCACTTGTTCCTTCTAGCTGATTCTCAAGTTCTGCTTCTGTAACGTTATAAAATGCATTGAACTGATCGAGACTGTGTATTCAGAGTTACTTGTAGTCAGAATAGATATTTAATATGTCGACTTGTGTTGATTTAGCTATGAAATTGCATTGGTTGAGCTTGTTGAAGTTGTACTGTACTTATACCCGTTCTCTAAAGTGTTTCCCTTTGAATTTTTATGCCGAATGGGTTTACAGTTTAGGTGCCAGGGTTTTTTTATTGAGACACGCCTTGCTGACAACCATTTCCCTAGTTTAGTTTGTAGAACTTTGATTTAAGTCTTCCTACTGTTTAGGGCTTTTGAATATTTTGTTACTCTTGAATTTTGAGCATGTTCGTTAGAGAGTTTTTGCTTTCAGCGACATACTCTGATTTATGTTCAGTTCTGTGTTGTGAAATGCATCTCTGTGGTTAGTGAGAGTTTGGGGATTTGCCTTTCAATTACTTTCATGCAAGGAGCCTACAGTTTCAAACGTGACTTTGCTTGGGTTAGACAAAAAGTTTGGGCATGTTATGTTTTATCAGTTAGTTGGGATCTTTACTAACCCTTTTAACATTACTAATTTTTAAGTGGGATTGCCTTCTTATCTGTCGCTAAATTTAAGTTGAGTGCTCCACATGTAATTGCTAGCACCTTATTGGAGAATTGTTGCCTGGTCTTCAACAAGAAGGGGTCCAACGTCTTCGTTCTTGCACTGTGGATTTAGGGATTATCGGTTTATCATAGGGATTCTTTTCACATGGACTCTGTTTATTTAGAAAATTACCCTAACCCCCATGCCTTGTTATTTTAAGGGGATTGTGTGTATAGTCCATTCTTTATTTTTAAAAGCGAGGTAGATGTTTGTTATTTTTTTTTAATAACGGGGTGTATGTATAAGGATAATATATAAAATAAGGGAGGTAGTTCAAAACCCAGCAAGGTGTGAGTGTAATTAGTGCTAACCTTAAGGAGGTCTATGTAATTAATCCTTTATGTCAAACGATCATGTTTTGTAACCAGTTGCGTGTTGTTACAACTCGTTTAAAATTTTGATTTTAGTATACACTATAATAGAATTAATAGTTTTATGTCAACCACAGTTCTGAAACTTGGTCAGTGTATTTGGCAATTGAAAAGTTGCATCTTTTTCAAAATTATAATTTTCAAAAGCGTTTACCTAGACCGTGATTGCTTTAGATGGGTTGGTTACAATTAGTCTCTTAGAACTTGTCATGAACACTGAATTATGACAAAGGGGGATAATCACCATCTCGTCATTCTTTGTCTCACTTTGGTTATTATGGTTTATGTTGCTAGCAGCTTGCCGAGTTCTGAATTATTTCTTACTTCTTTTTATAATCCACAAATGAACTATACAAACCGTTCTAATTAGAAAATTCAGATTTTTATTCTTAGCCAACAAAATAACAGTTGTCATTTAAAGCCGGATCTGGTTTTGCATATTGCTTCTGGCTGACAGCTTGTCATGTTTGAATCAACTTTAGTTTTTCATATTGAAATAACACCTTTTTTTTAAGCTAAGAAAACGATTAGTTTGTTTTATTTTATCCCTCGCTTCTTTTTTATTTTGGGATTAAGGGGAGTCTCATAATACATCTTACCAAAAGGAAGGGTAGGAGATAAGGGAATTGGAAAGAAGCAAAGTACATTGTGGAAAATACTCACAATTTATCTCTCATAACTTAATCAACTAGACTGGCTTGAAGGAACTGTTTTATCCTTTTATTTTAAGCCATTAATGTTATAGAACTTTATGTTAGATGGTTACTATTTCTAGATTTGAGGCACTAATGAAATAAGGCACTAGTTTTTAAGCCTAGTTCTTAAAGTAAAACACAATATAGTTGATAACTAGCTAATCAACATGCATTTGTAATAAAAGAAAAATAAGAAAGTAAAACTTAATTTTAACTTCTGGAAGAAATTTGATTTGTTTTATCTTTCTTTTTCGTTTTTTTACAAGTGTTTGTGTAGAAAATTTATTCAAATTCTGTCTAGTTGTTTATAATACAAACAATATCTGACAGTTATTATAATTATACATACATAACTAATCGTATTTAATAATGCTCAAAATTCTTTGCAAGTTTTGTCAAAACATACCTCATTCGTTCTCTTATGCTAACATTCGTTGACACACCCTTGTTAGGATTTCTTGCTTTGCAAAATTAATGAAGAATGGAAAACCTCTTGAAAATGTTTATTTTCCCTTTTTCAAATTAAAAAAAAAAAATAACGGAGAGCAGCCTCGGCGGAAAAGTTTGTGTATGTTAATCAAGTTCCTAAATATTTTTCTACTATCCTAAGAATATTGCCATAAAAGAATTATTCGTTTAGATAAGGAAGATTTTGGTTTCTATACAGAAAATGAAAATTTTTCGCCAACTTATCATTCCCTTTCTGGGTGTAAAACCAATACACCATACTACTATCAAGCACCACCATCTCATTATCATATAAACCTTAGAAAATGTAATGTCCAATACACTACGTGATTGAATACTATTGTGTCTTATTTTAACCGTTGGAAATCTAGTTCACAATACAATCATGCATCTTCTTCTCGGTAGACAGAGTTACACATAACATGCTCGCAGAAGAAAGGAAGAAATAATTAGCTCAACTAATAAGTGATTAATTTCAATTATAAGATTTTTCAAAATACATATAATGGAATTATAAAAGTATTAAACTAATTTAAAAAATAATTTACAGAGCCCCAACTAATAAATCTGTACAGATACATTGAAATGTCCAATACTCTGATAATCCTATCCCATTCACCGGAATGAATGAAGAAACGACACCAAAGCCACTTAACCCATACTATCACCCATATACTCAGCTCAATAGTAAAAAAAATTGAAAAACAAACCAAAGAAGCAATCTATTTGACCTTGTCACTCTGATAAGCCGTTGGTACCCAGATTGAAGCCACAGTCAAAGGTCTTGACTTCCAACACAAGGCCAACCTTCCCTTCTCGAATTGGACCCAATACCCTCCACCAAAGAGGCTTACCAAGAACTTGGCTTGTGAAATATTACATGTACTCATAGGAACACGTTTAAACCCTTTCAAGGAATAAAACCCTTCCTCCCACAACATTCTCTCCTTTCTTTCACACGGAAACTGCCTCACACTGTCTAAGATTCTGAGCCCCAAAACATCATTTTCTATCAGGGTCAACTCCATTTTGTGGCTACCCGATAGACTAGTAGCAAGTGAATCAGAAAGTGCAGTGTAATGATGCAAAGCCTCACAGAAGAACTCCACAAAGGACATGGACTTGAGCCTAGAAAAATTAAACAGTTCTTCTTCCACCAAAACAACAAGCCTTGGGGATAATTTGCTCACACCATCCAAGAAAGTTTTGACCAATGAGAAGCTCCTATTAGGCATCCACTGGTGTATCATGCAGTTCACTATGAGTGTTTGACCAAGTTCAATTCCTTGAAAATCTTCTTCCCGTGCCATAATCATCTGATCAAACATGAATGGAAAGTTGATAGAAGCTGCAAACTCTTTAAGCCTTCTTCCTGTTTCTTGAACAGAAGCAGCACCTCTCTGGTCCACTGCGATGGCCGTTACTCTGAGGGAAGTAGTATTTTTCCTCATTGCAAGGTCAACCATTAAGGGTGGCCACTGAATCCCCTCCATGATGTCAAAATCAATGATGTGAACATTCTCAACACCTTCTGTGGCTTCTAAGATTGCTTGGTTTGCTGTGAAATGAGCAAATTTAACATAGGGAGAGAGTTCTTGGAGAACCTGAAACACACAGAAAGCATTTGTGTGTGTGGAAACAGCAGTACACTGTAGCAATTCAGGGGCATTTGTACTTTTATAATACAGACCCTGAGTAAAGAAAAGAGCCAACCTGTTCAACAAACCATCACCGTTTTCTAAAGATGAGGCATTGTTAAGTTTCTCAATTATGTCTGAAGCAAGGGCCGAATTCTGTGCTTCAACAGCTTCAGCTCCTGTTAACAAGAGATCAGTTAAACTAGTCTCTTCCATTAGCTCTGCCTGGATTTCCTTCAAAGGAGAATCCCCTTCTTCCATTGAAACATGCACATTTTCCTCGGGACTAGGGGAAAATCCATGACACAATTCAGTCTCTAGTGGATCATTATGATTCAAGAAACCAAAGTCCTGGTAGTTTGCATGTTGCTGCAGCAATCCTTCCATGGACTCTTGATCAAATATTTCATCCAGGAAGGTATTTGGTGATAAGAGATCTTCTGTCTGAAAAAAAAATGCATTTTCTAAGCTACTCTCATGGAATTGATTCATGCAAGGAGGGCCAAATGAGTAATCAAATTGCTCATAATCCATCGCATTCATCACAGATGGTGAAAATATAAAAATTAAAATTAAAAAGGCTTAAAAAAGGTTCATCTGGGTAGAAACTTAATTCAAGTACTGTTATAAATAGACAACCTAGTCTTGAATTCAAAATAATTAAACAAGTAGATAGCTCTAAATTCTAAAACAATGTACTGAATTATGATGTGTATTGGAAGTTGACAAAACTGCTTTCTAGAAGTAGCTTGAATGATAGGAATGAAGCCGAGTAGGAAAGAGGTCTTAAATGTTGTAATATTTCTTGTAAGCAGTGAAAATAATTATTCTCAAACACTGCATTTGCAGTTGAAAGCATTAGCCCAAAATATGTGTGGACAATGTGTACGGAATATGTGAGAAAAAAGTATGTATATGGAGATGTATAGAGTGATATCAATAGCAGGGAAATTCCAGACTTATCCCTAGTATTAGTTTTGTCCTAATATTAGTAGATTTGCACAGGTTTTGAATTAGAGTGTCAAGTATTGAAATTTGTTATCAATTGAAAAATATTGGAGAGTGTGCTTTTAAAGTCTTCATTTGCGATGTATGGATTAATTAATTTGAGATTGATTTAATTTTGTTAGTATTTTTAATTTAAATCTTAATTATGCAATTTTATTAAATATTTTAAAAAAATATTATTTATAATAATTTTATTGGGTATAAATAGGATTATCTTTAGATTTTTAAAAAGGATTATCTTTAGATTTTAGTAGAAAATAATATGATTTCTATTGAAAGAAATTATATTTAATTTAAATTTTTAAATTATTTATTTATCATTATAATAGGAGATATGATTCACTTATATCTTTACTCATAATCCCTGATAACAATTTGAATGATAATGTTAGGAGAGAAAAAAAATGAAGTAGAGATTGGAAGTTAAAAAACTAGGTACAAAAAATTAATAACGAATAAAAATCAAATTTTGAATTTTATAAGAATTAAAATTAAAATCTGAGAATTTTCTTAAGACGAAAAATATTTTTAAAACAACACAAACAACAGCTAGTCACGTAACAATCATTTTGTCACCATGTTGCATTAGTGTCTACGTAGCTCTTACTTAACCCACTTGACAATAGGAGTGAAAAAGTTTGGACAAAAATTAATAGAAGGCAAAGATTGGTCTAATAATGACAAATAGCTCTCATTATTTTATAAGTCTTAATAAATTTTAACAAATGACAAAAAAAAATTATTTAAAGCGGTGTTTTAAAAAAGAACTACTAACTAGCTCACGTTGAATATTATAAGTTAATATACTAAACACTTTTATTATATAAATATCAAATAATTAACACTTTTATTCTACTTTTTTTTTTATATATAATTAACATCATCTTACTAAACAGTGTACCAAACCAATGGGGATATAATAAGATTATTGTTCATTTAAAGAATTAAAACAAGAGAAATAATAATACTAAACTTTTTAAAATATTTTTTATTATTAATTGAAATTGATTTGAAACAAAATTTATGAACTTTATTTTTTATTTAATAATCTTTATTCACAATTTTTTAATTTTAATAAGTTTTAACTTTTAATAAACAAACGTGTTAAAATAAATTATTAAAAAAATGTTATTTTACCACGAATCTTGAAACAATTAAGTGATTATTAAATAATGATGCTGCGTGTCGATTTATTATTGCTTCGGTGCTGATGGCGGAAGCGGAATTGTTTTAAGTTATAAGTCTGGTGACATGTAAACAAGGTAAACTTTTGTTTGTCTATTTAATTTTTAATTTTTTAATTCTTACGTATAAAAAAATAATGTATTTTTTTGTCTTTTATTAGAATTTAAAATGTAAATTTTTTAATAATTTTTAATGACAAAAGATGAATAAAATTTAATTTAAAATATTTTACCAGAAATGCATTTAAATTAAAAAAATATTTATTTTATATTATAAATTTAAATCATCATCTTAAATAAAAACACTTTTTATAAATATTCTTTAAAAAACTGATTAAAAATGGAAATTTTTAGAGTTATTATCGTGTTGATTAAGTTATATGTTTTAATCTTAATCTTATATATTGAATATTTTATTTTTATTTTAAATTACTTCTTAATTTAAATTTTAAATCTAATTTAAAAACTAGTCCAAACAAAAAAAAAACTCAACTATTTCAAATAATTCTCTTTTGATCATTATCTATATACTCAATTTTTTAATTATTTATCTCTTTTAATCTATTATTTTTATCATTCTTATCAAAAATTGTATTTTAATGTTTCTTTAAAAAAATTACCCATAATTAAAACTAATATTTTATCACAATACTAATGTTATTTTCATTGAACTTTTTGTTTCCTTAAAAAATAAGTCAAACCATTTTTTAGAAACTCTTGAAAATAGAAATATTTGTTTTATAAAAAAACAAAAAAAAAAGACTTAAAAATTGAAAACTAATTGAAAAACTTTATATTTTAAAGATAAAAATCAAATGAAGAAAAAAGAAAAGAAAAAATAATACATATATTATTAATAACATAAAATATTTTTATATTATCAATCATTCACAAATTATTTTATATAATATTTTTTAATTAATTGATCGCATAAAAATCTTTTCCACAAATGCACAGATTTTTAACTCAAAATTGAAGGAGGTCGTATCCGTCCCCTTCTCTTAAATTAAATCCCTCAAATTACTTTTTCTAAAAAGAAAATCCTCAAATTACTAGTAGATATGTCCCTCTTTAATATTATAAGCTATTGTTTGAATTCATTTTTTATTTAAAAAAGTTAAGTTAAACATATTTTTTGAAAAATTATTAAAAAAATCATAAAATATATTTATTATAAAGAAAAAGGAAAAAAAATATTAATTTTAGAAAAATATTACATGAAGGAGCTTTTAAAAAAAAAAAAATTGGCTTCTTTTCTCTTTCTTTAATTATTACTTCTTGCTCTGTCCTTAATCCTTATGTTCTTTCTCATCGCCCTCTTGTCTCTCTTCCCCTGGCTTTTCTCTCCTCGCCAATCTCTTCATTGAGCTTTAACTTCAAAATATTTTTTTAAGTTATCAACAGTTAGCCATACTCCATAGATGTCTCTTTTTTTTTTTTTTTAATTTTTACAGAACCTCATTACAGAACCTAAAGTATATAAAACTTTTCTTGGGTATATGACAACTGTGACAGTGTAAAACATTAATTAAAAAATATGATTAAATCATTTCAAATGTTAAGATGCGAAACTGCATCCTCACACCCCTGCAATATTTTTACAATTGCAGGGAATTCACAACCAGCTAAATTTAATGTTAGTGGAAGTGGAACCATGGTCCATCATACAGATAGGATTTGCAAACATGCTTAATCAGTAAGAACAATATAAATATATAATCAACTATCTTATAGAAATTAAACATGCAACAACTATTCTGTATGACGATAAATAAATATAAGACACGTGGATAAGGAACGTTGGTCAGAGTGAGTCCAATCAAAATTACGCAAAATAAAACAAATAATTTTAGCTGTATCCAAAGGCAACAAAAGATGATGAATTTATCAATAGGGTTTCCAAGCATTTAACAATTCACTCTTTGGACTTTTCGGAAATTTTGAATAGAAAGTAGCAAAATATCAAATGAAGATTTTCAGTATATTCCTTGGAACCCTGTTACTTAACGATTTGTTTATTGGTGTGAAGTTGTCTCCTCCGATTTGTTTGCTGAGTCCAAAACGAGATTCTGACTTAGCTGACGCAAAATCAAAAAGTACGTAGTTACAAATCCATGATTACAAAGCCATAACTACTGAAGTTTCAGAACTTGAAAGTTACAGCAGAGAGATCAGACAATTGGATCGGTAGATCCTATTAATTAATTAAACATAATTACTTACGCAAACAAGTGAGCATTATGTTGTTGCTGTAGTTAGCCTACCTTTGTTTAGATATCCTTCGCTGTAATTATAATTTTAGCTTATTTATTAGGGTTAACGTGTAACTTTGGTTATTTTATGTTTCTTTATTTATATTTAGTTTTTTATTTTTTTTAATAAACAAGCTTTTTCTTCTTTCTTTTTTTTTTTTTGTAATTGTGAGAATTAAATTTAGTTTTCTATCAAAGTGAACCTACCGTTAATTTGTTGTCATATTATAAATTTAAATATTCATACGGAAGTATAGTACTTTTAAGAGTTATTTTTATTCCCACAAAATTAAGTGACTTTTTCTACATTGAATATTTAGTAAGAAAAGTTGATCTTTTAAATAAATATTTATATTTTAAAAAATTAATCACTCACTTTTGACTACAATACTATGATTAGTGACTAATCAAAAAGTTAAAATAGCTTTCTTTTTAAGATTAATTGAAATTTAAGATTATCATGATTTTAATCAACTTTGAAATCTTACATTTTGATGTATCTTAATTTTAATAATTTATTTCTATAATTTTATTTTGTATTTTGGAAGGCTTAACCTATATCTTTGGGAACAATTTTTAATGCAATTCTACGTATAAGCTGCTTAACTTTAAAAATAGTTATTTAACATTTTTATATCATTAGAACAGATAGTATGATGTTATTTATATAAGTATTGTTGTTTATATAAATAATATTTTTTTAATTGTGTTTAAACAATAAAAAATATATTATGCAAACTCATTTAAGTAACTCATATAATATTTATTATTGAAAAAATAAATAAGCACACTTAAATTTGAAATAGAATGTAAATTTTTAAAAAAGACTATTTAAATAATAATATTTAGAAATGCTTTAATACGATAACATAAATGGCATGAATCAGCTTGCGATGAAGTTGCATAAATTTTAATTAAAAATAAGTTTTAATCTCAATGTGTATTTTTTTCCTGTGAATTTTAATATTTTTTGACTAATATTTTAACATACTTATGTTTATTTAAAGAATAAATATTTTTAATATTTTTTTATATGCACCGATTAAAAATCAAACTCCTAATTATATATTTAAAAAATAAAATTATTTATCATCATGTTAAATCATGTTACCTCATTGTGTATGGTAGTACACTTCCAATTGGTTAAAAAGAGTTTTTCGATACTTTTGGTATATATAACTTTCGGACAAAACAGCATGGCTCCTATTTAATATAATGAAATATTTATATTATCAAAAAAAACATCAATAATCCTCTTTAAATTTTTGTTAAATTTTAAAATAATAATCCAATGATGCAGTGCACCTTTAATTTTTTTTATCTAGAAATTTATTTAAAATATTCGTGCATGCATAGAAAACTTGCTAGTTTTTCTTTTTTGTTCTTCTTTTAATTTAGTCACTTTAATTTCTCATTCTATTTCTTAAAACCTCAGTTATGTGAATTCATTAAAACAAAATTTAAGCATGTTCGATTTAAAATTTATTAATCATAATATTATATCTTACTGAAAATTCAAAATTTTCCTCTTTAAATCCGAAATCTCATACCTTATAACACCGCTTAAATTTCATCAATCATTTTACTTTTGGACCTTTTAATTTATTTTTAATCTCAAATTTATCTATGACCTTTATTTATTTGAGTGAAAAATAAGGACTGGAGCGTTTTGTATAAAAGAAATTGATAGAAAATAGTTTATTGTAGCAATAAAAAACGATAAATTAAAATTAAAAAATCATTAAAAGATTACAATCACATGCTGATCAAAATAAAGGAACTAAATATATATTGCCAGCAGCATCTTCTGCATAAATTTGATGAGACATTATCATATCATATTTTTACCCTTAAAATTTTTGGGGTAATGAATTAACTATATACAGATACAATTATGGCATTTATTTAGACAATAAAATGAGAAACAAATTCCGCGCATGTAACATAAAAATATTTATTTTTATAATAAATGTTATAAGTAAAAATAGAAAACGAGAAAGAAAAATATGAAATATAAAAAAAATAAATTTAAATATATTTTTATTTTTAATAAATTTTTAATTTTATATTTGATTCTTATTAAAAAAATTTATAATTGATCTCTGAAACTTTTTTTATTTTATATTTGATCCCTATTGTTATATTAACTCCATTAATTTAAGGTGTGATTATTTGATAAAACACATATCAATTGATGCGATAAAAAAATTAAGAAATTAAAAAAATTAATAATATTTCAAAGATCTAAATATAAAACTTATAAAAATTTTAAAAATAAAAAACAGTAAAAATTATTAAAAATTAAATACAAAATTTATAATTTTTTAATTTAAGTTAAACAACTTATATAAAATGAAAAGAAAACTTGCTTACGGTTGGTTTTCCGTGTTTGGAAACAGGACGGGACAAAATCCTGAGCCGTATAAGCCAATTCGGCAGGATATGTTACTTGGGACCCATATGCGAATATTCTCCTCCTTTATTGGGCTATGAACTTTAAATTATAATCGATTAAGTCATGTTTGAATATCAAAACCAGTAACATTTATTATTTGCATCTTGTCACACTTGGTTTTTAATATTTCATACACTAGCTAGCGTTCTATCAGTTATTACTGATTTCATCATTAGCTCCTCAAGTATTTATTAATCTCTTAATTTGACGTTAGTAATGTGCCCAAATAGTGCCCACAAAAATAATTGAGTTCAATATACCCCAATGTGCCTACATTTTGTCCAATTCTGCCTAGCTATTTGCCTCTTTGTTGTCATACATTATCTCACCATCTTTTACTGTAAATGGTATCACTATTTGGTAAGTGGCATAAATTTTAATGTTAAACATATAGATGTGTTTTTGTACTCGAGTAGAAGCCATGATGATATGTAAATTTGTGTTAAAAAGTATTTAAAAAGAAAGTGGTATGTATCGGGAAAAAAATGGTATTATGTAGAGTGTTTCTAATAAGTCCACTCTATTTGAATTGATCCATTAGTTTTATATTTTCTCATTTAGGTTTAACTAATTTCATGACAGGTCGCATACTAAATGAACCGATCTATGTCACATTCTTTTAAAAATATAAAAAATTCAAAATTATTAAAATTAATTAACTTTTATATACAAATTAATATAATATTTTTAATCATCATAAACTGAAAAAAAAATATAAGTTATCATTTCTTTTATAAAATAGAAAAATATAATACATAATATATACAATAAAATAAAGTGTATCAATTGTAATAATAAACAAATTATATACTAAAATAGAACTCGGTGTATAAATAATATTAACCTTAAATGGATTTTAACAATATATGTAGTATTAAATTTATTATTTGTAATTTTACTAATTATAAAAAATAAAAAGATAAAAAAAATACAAAACAAATAAACTGGTTGGGCCAACTGAGTTTGGGCCATAAAAAAATTGAGTTACAACTTTGCATTGACCAAGTGGACGTTAAATTTGTTTCAACCACGTTAATTGTGCAAAAGACTTTAAGTAGTTTCCAAATGGCTTTGTCGACATGACAATAAAATATCTTTTAGTGTTTGGTAAGAATATTTATAATCATGAGTTGTTTATATTAATTTTATAATATAATATAAATTTAATTTTTTTATATAAAAACTTGTTTTAATATAAAATATATAAAATGAAAATGTGGACTGAAAACTAGGTAACCTTTATGGGGGAGACAGCTTATCAGATCATGAGTCAATTAATAAAAGGCAATTAAATTAAAACAATAAATAAGAAACCGAAACTGCAATAAAAGTGATTAAAACATGGCCACACCGGCGGTAATCCGCACTGGGGACAAACAGAAAAGTAAATAGACAGAAAACTTAAAAAGAAGTCACACCGGCGGTAATCCGCACTATATTTTAATCTCTCTCATTCAAATATTTTAAAAAATATTTTTTATTTTTAATAAAATTTAAACAATATAAATTATATAATTAACAGTGTAGATATAAACAACATCTAGTTATGTGTTACAATAATAATTTTTATTAATCAATATTGTTTAACTTAAAATAATTATTTTAAATAATAACATTAAAAATTACCTAAATTAACATAACATATTAGTTAATTAAAAATGATTAAATGACTAAATTGTAATAAAGTTGATTGACGTCAATCATATGAGAAAGACCTATAATCTAATATTAATCTTAAATTAGGTACAATTACAATTTTGGTTTACAAATAGTTACACTAAAAAATAACATCAATTTTTGTTATTTTTTTTATAGAAGTTGATTTTTATTTTTTAAAATTTATTTTTAAACGTTGCTTTATGGTTTTATTTATCTTTAAAAAAAATAGATTTTTTTATTTTATTTTTGATAGCATTACAGATTTAGTTTTATTTTTTTTTTTTAATTTTTTTTTAAATGATGAAAAATAATTAAATTTTACCACACATTTATAATCACAATAAACATAAAATATCTTAGATCATCATGAAAAACTTATAAAGTCAGCGATGGAATGATGTTTTACATGAAGGTAATGTTCTATCATGTAGATATTGAATCATTCAAACTTGTCACACTTTATGTAATCACCATCTTAACAAGTTTTCATTCTAATTTTTTTAATAGTTTAAGTATATGAAGTAAATTAATTTTTTGTGATCAGTTTTACGACTTCATAAAAAAGGGAAAGTCGTTTTTCGATTTATACTTCTATAAAAAAGTAAAAAGTAAATAAAAATATAAGTTGTACTTGCATATATGTCTTATGCTCTTCTATATTTATCTTATCTATTGAAGGATGAACATTGGATCTCAAGTTTTAGGTAAGCTTTCAAACTTATATCGGTAAACATTTTTCTTTTTAAGAATATATTGATAAACTATTCTTCTTTGTGAAACACTTCTTTCTAAGGACGAAACCAAAAAAATAATTGGACGATTGAATTATTTGGTAGAAGTTTGTGCACTGTTTTTTTACAGAAGAAGTCATTGTATACTTTAGAAGTTAATAATATGCTACAACGAATATTACAATAAGATTGGTCTTTCACATTTAGACATATTATTTTATTTTGGTTTGTTATCATTCTTTGCCTTAACAATAACTTTCTTCGTAAAAAATAGGATGAACAATTTATAAACACCTGTTTCAACTTTTATCTTCAATTGTTGTAAGAAGATAACTCTTATTTCTATAAAATAAAAAAATAATTTGAATATTATTGGTTTTATTTTAAAAAATATTTTTTAAATGAATATATATATTACGCAGAAAAACTTTGTAAACTTTTATTACTAGGCTGTATAGAGAGAGAGTTATAGCACAATGAAAAAAAATCAAATACCAACAAAAACATAATCTTAAAAACGAATTGATAATATCTTTAGGCATATAAATAATAAAAATAAAATATTTATCTTTACTCAACAACATTCTGAAAATTTAAAATAAATTCTTAAAAAATAAATTATCCAACTTAAAATTGCAAATATTTTAACACATTTTCAATAATTAAGATATATGTTCCAGTCTTACAAGCATGGAATGTAACATTGTGCAACTATAACTTGAGTGGTGCCTTTTTTCTTTGTGAAGCTTTCAGTACTCTTAAATAGATTATGGTCAATGATGACGCCATTTGTGGAGTAAGATGAAAACGGGTCACATCTTTAACGTCCTTGGTAGCCTAATAAGAACAAATTAGCACAAAGACGTTTTGGTTGTTAGTGACTCTATTGGTTCATCAGTGTTCTTTCTTTACATAGAATATGAAAAATCATAGAATCAGCCAAAGTAATGGGTTCATAGTTGTACTTTCAAAAAATTAGGCTTGTGTGTAATTGTCACATCAAGCACCTTCCTAATATTTGGGCATAGTACGTAGATTCTTAATTTTCAATTAGAAGGCTCTAATTTCTGGTAAAACACTTGAGAAATTCACTCAATAAATCAGATATATAAAAGGTTTAGGGTCCTCTCTCTTGATAATATAAATGGTCATTATTATTTTTTTACATATAATAGAAAATTACATTTTTTTATATTATATTAAGTTATTTTTAATATTTAAAAATATTATACTGAAACTTTTTACATAATATAATGATATCGTTTATAAAAGAGCAAGTATAAGTCTTAAAATAATAGGATATTGCGTGTAACTCAAAAAAATTAAAAAATATTGTTATAATTTGTTTGATTATCATAAATTTAGATCATAGATAACTAGGATTGAAAGATGTATATTTATCTTTTAAATTAACCATTCAAATGTTATTTTAAATTTATATATTTATATTTTTGAAAAGTTTAAAAATATAATTATGTTTTTTATTTTGGATTTTCTAAAGAAATCCACTGTGATATGGAATATATACGACCATACAAAATCGACATTTTAAGATCTTGTATACGACCATATATGTATATATATTATGAATACGTGGTCTTTTTTTAAAAAACCAAAGTGTAATCTTTTGAGATATTAAAATTTATTTAAAAGGTTAATATCTTTTAATAAATATCTTTTTATATACATTACTTTAAGAATCAAATTTTTTATTATACATTTAAAAAATAAGATTGATTATAAATTATGTCATATATATATATTAACATAATATGTTAGAAACTAATGTGATGTACAAAAATATTTAATTATGTATATATATGTTTAGTTTACACGATTGAGTATTTTAATAAATATTTATGTTTTCTTATTTATGAATATATAATATATGTATTGATGTTGTAAATATATTTTTTATATTATCATTTAATTTTAATTATAATTTAGTATGTATTATAAGTTTATTAAAATTTTATAATTATTTTTAAAATTATATTAAAAATAATTTTTAATTAATTGATATTTTGTAAAAAAAATTGTTTATATATATATATATATATTTTAAAAAGTCATGTAACTTTTAAAAATATTAGATTGTTTTTTTTATCTTAACCACTCTTATATAATTTTACAGACCATATTTACTTTTTGTTTTCTTATATAAAACGACTTCTACAATAAATACGACCCGGAGAAATCCTTTTTTCCGTTGTGGTGGTTCTCCACTTGTTGGCAAGTATATATCTACCTAAGTCACATAAAAATAAATAAATAAGATATTTTTTTTAAAAAAGTTATATTTGAGTGTATAAAGAAATTGTAATAAGATTAAGTCATCAAAATTCAAATATACATTATCTTTTAGGAAAAACATTTATTATTTATCCATATAATAATAAATACTTGTAAGACTTTAATAAAATAAAGAAATCAATTTATCAAGGGATTTTTAATTAATATTGTTTGGGTATTTATAAAAAAAATTGTAATAAATTTGTTTATTATATATTAAAAATAAGTTGCATGTAGATTTTAACTTAAAAAAAATAAAAAAGATTAATCTCTTAAACTTTATCTATTTTATAAATAAATATTTTAAAATTAATTTCATCTCAAATTTATAAAATTCATTCCTTTAGTAAATAATTGTTTAAATTAAATTAATAAAAAAATATAAATCATCATTTATTAAGAAGATATATATAATGTACAATCTTATTAAGTTGTTTATGGTGCATTACTTTTATCTTTGATTGGATTGATCTGAGCTGATGATCTCACCATACATCTTCTCACACCTCAGGCAGCCAGCTGCACCAACCTCCCTTCGTCGTTCCCAAATTAAATTTGTTATGTATATTATTTTTATAACTTTAAATGTTTTCTCTCTTAATTTAAATTTTCAAGCTCTACTCAAATGACTTACGTATACTTATTTCATAGTAATGTATTTTTTTATATTTAACCTAAATTTTAAAATAATTATAACACTATGTATTAACTTTATTATTATTATTAAAAATAGCGGTAGATCCGTATTAATGCACGGCTTTTTAAAAATTTTAAAAAGAAAGAGAAAGTAAATGAAAAAATTAATAGCTTCTGTTCACGAAATGTGGCTTGAAGCTGGAAACTTCATATATATATATATAACGCGGATCCTTTTTAATTTTTTTTTTTCATTTAATACAAACATTATGCATTTTCCCGTGTCACTGTTAAACATGTTGTACCTTCAAAATTATTTTTGTCAAAATTGGAGCATACATATGACGTTCTCGCTAGTTTCATCCTTCCATATCACAGGTTATATATTATTCTCTGTCACAAAAAAGTTTATATATTAATCACCATTTTTTAATAGTTTTTCAAAATGCATCGTGATTGGCTTTCCAGCACACCTTCCCCCTATGTGTCAAAACCCCATTTCAATTTTTTTTTTTTTAGGGTAGGACCACCTTTTTTTTATTCATCTTTTTATTTTTTATTCATTTTTTATAGGATAACCTTTGAATATAATATATCATTTGTATTTAACAATTTTTATTTAGGTCTTATATTTTTAGCTATCAAATTAACCACGTAGATGAAAACAGAGAAAATGTTAACGTACTTTCTTATTCTAACAAAATCAGTGAAATTTGATTTTAGCTCCAATAAGGTAAAATCAAAGCAAGATTGTACAATATCGACTCGGCTTACTAGTTGAGAAGTTTTACAAGTTTGAAGTTTCTCAAGGATTGAGTTACCGAGGCGAAGGTGATAGCCAATTTTTATTTTATTTTTTACAATTTTATTAGTGAAATATTTTTTACATCTTATTTAACAAATTCAAATTCAGATTTACTAAACCTAACATAAAATTAGCAATAACTAATAAGTGATTGACAAATAATGCAGAATTATAATTTTAGATAATAAAAAAATAGCAATTAAAATTGGATATATCTCTAAAAAATTTATTTCACCAATCGTATCATTCCCCTTTTGGGTGCATAACCATCTGCCATAATTTGCTAACATGTATCAATTATTGAAATTCAAGCGTAATTGAAAATTTTATACTATTATTTAGGAATTAACTTATGATAGAGTTCACCCAAAAATTTAGGGTGTATTTGATCTTTATTTTTAAAAACTATTTTACTAAAAAGAAAAGAATATATATCTTCCCCAAATTCATTCTTTACCACATGTACCACCAGATAATTTATACACCCTTGAGCTAGATTCACAACATAAAAGCAAATGATGAAAAAACATCTCGTAACTATTTCTAGTTTTAACACTTGTTTAAAAAAATTAAAAATTTTATAGATTTTACATAAGAAATTAATTCCCGAATAGTATAATAATAATTTAAAAAACAGCTTTTAAAACCAGAAAATGAGAAGGAAATAAACTGTACGACATTCAATAATAGTAAATAAAAAACGATTTAATCAATAGTGTAAGTTTCCTTTAAATATGCAGCTTTGAAGGAACTAATTATCTCCACAGTACACGAAGATGATGTTGATACATCGTGTCTGAAACTTGAATGTATTCACTGTAATTATCACTAAGGACAAAAAGAAAATATCACTAGTATCATTAATTGAATCAAATTGTTCATGGGAATTACCTAAACGGGGATCTTTCACTATGTACATAATAATACAATCAATGATAGTAAATCTAAACCCTGTAAACGAAGCTTCTGCCTTGTTATATACAGTATGTGACTATTAGCAGTTTCAAGTATTTTACATAATATAAGGCTGTACCATGCTAGCCAGCTCAGACCTGATCATAGATCAAAACTCAACAGTCATAAAGACTTAATCATCATATTTACACGTATTTTCAAAATTAAGAACGCATTCTTCAACTAGATGGACCAATTTATCAAGGAAATAAAAAAGGCTTAAAGCTGTACATGTGTTTTACTGATTTAACATCAGCATGAACGCCATTGGGCAGAAGCATAAGTGTACTATACTAAATGTTATGTACTATATCTGGTGCTTACTACCTCGCGTAAGCAAGTTTTTCATCTCTTTGTAACCATGGAACTCTTCCAAGGCATCAGCTGTTGTTTTCCTAGTGGCTATGATCCCAGAAGACATTATGCTCGCAGGCCTTGATGCCTGTAGGATCTGATTTGGCCCTTGAATGTCATTGTTCCAGGTTTCAAGGTGTGTACCTTGTGACAGGTGTTGTGAAGTGGAGAAATCTTGACGAAGAGGTGGCGCTTTCTTCAGCATGTGTACAAGCTCACCAACAGCAGCATCATGAGACTTTCTAATGGGAAAGAATCCTCCAGCTTCAAGCGTCTCAGCCATATGACCATGATCTAGAGATTCAGCTCTGGTTATGCACAAGGAATCATGTTAAAATTACTAAATTAAAACATATTCTAGCAAATTTTATGTCATCTATAGCTTAAATGAAAAGGAAAAATAACCAGATTATATGTTTGCTTTGAACCTTGACTCAATATAGAGAGAAATTACACATGAATTTGTAATTAGCATGAGGATCTAGGTGAAGTTGTGAACCGAATCACAAACCTGAAAGTATACCCCTAACTTGATGGATAACAAGTTAACAGCTATTCAAAATTAAAATTAAGATGAAGAATATGTCTCTGCCAGTCAAAGCATATAAATAAAACATAGCACAAGAGGAAACGGTTGACAGATTTAAAATAGTTTCTAAATTACATCAAATCAGGATGTTCCACAAAAAATGCAAACAGCGTATTTTATCTAGCAAATTCTTTTTCAAGCATGCAACACTACTAGCTACCAGATTACAAACCAATTCTTACTATAATAATAAATGAAAAATGTTTTTTCTACTCTGATACAAAATACCACCTAATGTATTTGCCTTCAGCCAGATGGCTGCAAATGCACCCAAAGTTGGCTGCAAGATACTATCGCCCCTACTTGGTGTTAAAGAAAATTTGGTCTGTTGCTTTTCAGTTGCAACTTCCAGAGAATGCCCAAATCCATCATTGTTTCATGTTTATAACAATAGGACAGATCAGGGACAGGGACAGGGACAGGTTTGGCGTTCCTTTTCCTCATCCCTGCAAAAAGCAGGATATGTTCATGTTTAAAAGTCGATTAATATCATTTAAATTCATCCTCATTTAAATGGAGTTTTATTAGATTTGGATAAATCTATCGAAGAACCAATCACATTATTTTTAGAATTTTAATTTACTTATGTATTTTAAAATATTAAATTTATATTTATAATTTATTTTAAATTTCGTCTCTTACGCAAAGAAAATGCTCAACTTCTAATATAAACAAAAAAAAGACATGAAATAAAACAATAATTTTAATCTAATTATAAAAATAATATAAACAAATTATAACACAACCATATAAATTTTTAGATTTTTTGGCCCTTTTTAGCCGTGGCCCTGTGCAGTCGCACCTCCAGACAGGGCCAAGGTCCGGCCATGGGGTCAGCTAGCTGAGGAAACAACATGGGTAGATGTGAACCTTCAACCTTGAGGACGAGGTTGACATTTTAGGCGTAGGTGAAGGTATTGATAGGGAAGGAAATAAGGAGCTAAAAGAGAGAACATGGAAGTGTATACTAGAAGGAACAAAAGGAATAATTGTATGTTAGTTAGACAGTTAAAGTGATATATAACAGAAATTGTATATGGGGAGGGGACTTTTTGGGAGGATTAGAATTCCAAACAATTGCTTTAGTGTAAAGGGGAGACCCATTGGAGGAGGTTAACTCCATGAATCTGCGTTCAATAATAACAGAAGCATTTTTCAATTCTTTCACTTTCTTTTGCCCTACTCTCCTATTGAACTGATAAACCCAGTGCAGAATGCTCCTTCCTTCAAGGATGTCTCTCTGTCTCTTAACATGTCATGGACCACGTTGTGTTGGTGACCTCTCTTTGGTATTCCCCTCGTGGTCATTTCAAAGGAATTTCTATTTGAAGTTTCAACTACGCAAAGAGATTGGGCAACATAGAAGAACCCTTGGATTTCTCATATTCACTCAGGTCTATTTTCCTTTTCTTTCTTGGAGGATATCCTATGGCTTGTTTGGTTTGAGAAAAAAAAATTATTTTCATTTCATAATTTCACAAGTATTTGCCAAAAGGTCACTATTTTATTTTATTTGTTGTTTTCTGAAAGACTTATATAGGAAAACAGTAAAACCAACAAAATAAATTATTGTCTTCACTATATCCAGTACAAGTCTTTCAAAACAGAAATTAAAATGAAAATAAAATGGCACTTCCATAAATATTGTGAAAATGGGAAATGAAAATTAAAAAATCCCCTCTTTTCCTTCTAAAAGTTTGTTTCTTCTTAAAAAACTAAAACAACTTACCATATTATTAATTGCTAACAAAATCTAATCACGAACTAAACACACACACACTCACCTGGCCCCCTCCCAAAATGACTGACTCCCTATTATCAACCTAGCAGTCAAATTATCCTTGGGTTCGAAGCCAATATTCCCCCTCTCCATAAAAAAAAAAAAAAAAAAAACTTCAGCAGTCATTTTACATAAAAGATTGGTCATATATTTTAATCAATGGTATGACAGCACTGATGTTCCTGAAGGAAAACACACACTCCTCTCCATTGACAACAAATTGTGGATCCCTTATTACAATCAAATAACAGTAAGAATGCATATGATCCTGGTATTTTGTCTATTTAGCCCTCTATCATCCGACTGGGTTCTTATACACAGAGAATCAATAGAACTGTAGAAGGGAGAACATGATGGGAAGGTGTAATAGTAAATAGATTAATGTTGATTGTTCAAGTGCTATACTAAAGGACACCGTTAAAGAAGAAAAAGACAGGGCCAGCAGATTCATTTGCTCCAAATATGCCATATCAATCACTTATTTTTGGGAAGTATAGCATTAAATACCAATAAAATAAACTTTCAAAGATGGGATAAAACAAAATTAGAAAATAATAGTGTAACTAAACCTTTTCAATAATATAGTTATTGACATACACATCATAAACATTTATACAATTTCAAGGAGCAAATTGTACAGACCCAAAATACTTTGAAGAAAAAAAGAATATGCAAAACTTTCACCAAAATATAGGTGAAGCCAAACATTTGTGCATATCAAAAGTAGGTGTGTTTACTAATTAATGCCTAGATGTTAATCTCTAAAGTGGAAAAGGAAGAGTTATAAACAGTGTTTTGATACTACTTCTCAAAAACTGAGACGAACAATGAATTTAAAACAATAGAGCTTATTTCTTATTATGCTTCTATTTTTTAACCTGCTAGTCATTTTTTTGTTCCATTCCTGGATAAATTGTTAAACATAATTTGAAACTCGCTCCACCCAGAACCCCTAAGTCTATTAACCTAGACTTTCCCAGACCAGAAACAGGAAATCCCAGTGGGATGGGAGTACTCCTGTTCCTCTAACCTGTTCAACCTAAGTTACCTGCTTACCCCCATTATGAATTTAGATTTTCTCCTATTTCTGAATAACAAAATATGGCTAAAGAGAAAGACATATTTTATTGCAAGGATCCACCATGTTATATTGTTGGATCCCCTAGTCATATTCAAAATGATTGTTATTCTCTATCCAACAAGACCATATTATGTTATTAGCATATCTAGCTTATATACTATTCTTATGTAAGATTAGCATATAAGCAAGCATAAATGCAAGTGAGTTTCAGTTATGAAGTACCTGCTTCCTGGATCCGTCATATCATCATCATCCACATCAAACGGACATGTAAAATCAGTATCATCAAAATCATCCTGATAAGACCTACTGGAGCTTCTGGAAATTGAAATCTGGGGTGAGCTGTTGGCTGATATCTTGACTCCAAAATATTTTCGAGACTCGTCTTTTCCAAGAGAAAACAACTGCAGAAAGAAGACACCCTTAACAAATCAAATATATTTTGAACTATGGAAAAAGTACATTGTGGTTAGCACACAGCATACCTTCTCAGCAGTTGCTCCTGTTTGCATTGCGGTTGTACTTCTATCAATCTTAGCAGTGCCCCTTGAACCTCTTAGGGGAGGAGATGGAGGCAAATTATGCCTATTGGAGTATCCAGGGGAATTAGCAACTTCAACAGTAGGTATGCTGACTGGAGCACTTTCAGATCGTAAAAGTGGTTTGCATGGTAATGGCCCAGAACTACAGGTTGAAGGTGATGGAGAGGGATAATAATCATCAAAATTTGTATTCTTCTTCTGAATCAAAGGCATCTCAGTTGGATGAGGAGGCAAACTTGCTGGGGGAAAGCGCCGCAAAGTTGCATTATACACCGATGCGAGTGATTCTGAATGAGTAGGAGAAGGTAAATAAGAAGGAGGTGAGGCTCTATAATGATCAAAACTCCAACTACGCTGCCTTGAAGATGGCAACAATGATGGAGAGCCATGCGATGGCAATCCTGCAACAGGAAGAGAAGGAAACCTCCTCAATGGATCAGCCAATGGACTGCCAACATAGTCAGTTATAACTCGTGGGGACATCGGAGTTGAAGGTTCAGAGCTCACATCTGAGGCTGAGGGGCAATACATCACACTAAGGCACAGCCTACCAGAAGAAGTGTCCACAGGGGTGAATGCAAATTTCATCATTTCAGCCTCTTCTTTCCGGGTGAAGGGCTCAACAAAAGAAGAGACACGATGAGCAATGGTAAAGTCCCTAAGCTGTCCAGATGAATTGAGCTCTCTGAAAATTTTATAGGCAGGTAAAAGTCTAACAGTGGCATACAAAGACCTCAAAAGTAAAGTTGATTTCTTATACAAGCTATGCAAAGAAACACTGCTTGACCTCCTGCTGCTAGAACTAGAATCCCTTGTCTTCCTGCTCTCATACTGCACAACCCACCTCTCCACAATCTTTTCACTCCTTCTCACAACCCCTAATTCATCCTTATCAGTGTTCCAGCCAAAAGGGCATCTCTCCTTCTGTGAAGAACTCCTAGGGAGAACCCTTTTGGGAGAAAAACTCACAGTCGCAGGGTCCCAATCCAGAGGCCTCTGCACCAAAATCACATCAATCACTATGCACTCAAGATTGTTCTGGCGCCAGAGGTCGATGTTCTCCAATGCTGCAGGGCACTCCCGAAGCGCCAAATTGAACCACTTATCCCTCGGCCGCACACTTGATGAAGATGAAGACGATGAACATGGAGATGACACAGCTTGATCACCACAGGAATTGCGCGAGGACACGTAGAGTGCCCTTGATTCCAGTATTATGTGAAGACTCTTGGCAAAGAACTCAGTGATAATTTGTTCCATCTTTGCAGCATCCGAATGTGCATTGCCATGAGACGAAGCCATTACTTTCAGGTGTCAACACAACCCTCAGCAACAAATAAAGCCTCCCCACAAAAGTGAAAGCTCCAATTTTCACGACCCCCAATCGGAGTGCGTTTCACTACATCAAAATCACACGCAACAACTTCAGAATTCAAATGTCAGCGAAGCGTCGATCAACTTTATTACTATTACTAGGTTGTTTAAAAAGAACACAGCGAGGACTACAACAAAAGGGTGTTCGATTCTTCACTAAAAAAACTGTCTTGTAAAAGAGAAGCACTGTTTTAAAAATGTTCTTTTACTGCAAGCAGTTATACAATTAAGAAGAAACGCGTCTTTTTCTGAAAGGAACAGAATTGTATATTGGAAGAGTTTAATAGCAGCATAAGTGGAGAAATTGTGTGCGGGAGAGTGAGATTTGAGGTGTTTACCTGTGCATGTGAGAAGGGGTTGAAAGGGTTGATGGAGGGGTCTTATCTTTGATTGTTGATGTTATGTGAGTTTAGACGAAACGAAACATAATGAAGAGTGTTGAGAGAAGCAAAGAAAATAGGACTGGATGAGGAGTGGAAGAGTGGGTCCGTTTGGCAGAGGCCGTTGTTGGCTAAACCCGGATGCATAGCATCCTTCAAACACCCCGTTAGCTTAAAAGATCAAATTCTATTATATCTGTTCTTTCTGTTTTGTTTTTTTTTTTCACTTTTTCTGTTTCTATTTCATATTCTCTCCATTTATTTTCCAAAAAGATAAAACAATTGTTTATCTAAAATACTTTGTTTAGATTATGATTGAAATTAATAAAAATAAAAAAATATGTTATTAATTATTAACTATTTATTATCATCAATTATCAACCAATTAATTATAAATTATCATTATTAAGTCATCAATATATTATATGTATATTTTTATATCTATATATTTATTTATATATATATAAAATTAAAACCTTTGATTTTTTATTCAGAATAGGAATAAGATAGACATATTATATTATATCATTTAATATGAACTCTTTTATCTTTTTAAATATTATATTATTACTGTTATTATTTATTTATATTGATTAAGTTGTTGTTAAATAAAAAAGTAACTTTTTGAATAAAAAAAAAAATGTCTATGATATATTTGAAAAAATTAATAAAAAAATTATTTAATAGTTAAAAATTAATTTAAAATTATTAAATTAATTTATTGAATTACAAGTGTTCGATAAATAATAATAATAAATAATAAAGATCAAATAATTTTAAAATAATTATTTTTTATTTTTATTGTTAAATTTTAAAAATTTTAATTAATAAAATTAATTACTTCATAAATCATTTGATCTCTAATTATAATAAAATAGTATATATGTATATATCGTATAATTTAAATATTGTACCTTTTTACATCTTTATATTTATAAAACATTTATATCATATAAATAATTACATGAAATTTAATATTATTTAAAATATATATATATATATATATATAACATATCACATGAAAATAAAGTTTTTTATGTAAAAATAAAAATATTTTATCTCAATTGTTAGATTAAACTAAAAAGTGTAGATTAAATATTTTAAATTTAAATCAAAATATGTTGTAACAAAAAAAATTAAAAATTTATCAAATAAAAATTAAATTTTTAAAATATTTAAAGTATCATATTCTATAAATATTTCAATTATCCTTAACACATTAATTTCATAACTATGATCACATTATTATAGTTGTCATTGTTATCATTGTCCCAAACACGACTCTTATAACCTCATGCGATACATCTCATATATATTAAGAAGAATGATATTACACTTGTGTAACCTTACCAATTATTATACCATAAAATAAAATATCATTGTAATTCTTTAAGTCTTTACATTTTTTTTATTTTATTTCATTATGTTTTGAAATTTTTATTCTAATAATTTATGTTTTAAAATTTTTAATTTCGTCATTTATGTTTTTAAATATACTTATTTTAATTATTTTCTTAGTGAAAATAATGAAAAAAAAAACTAAAATAAGTTTTTTAAAAAAATATAAATGATGAAATTAAACATTTTAAAACATAAAAAACTAAAAATATATAAAAATATTTTAGTATAATTATTAAGATATAACTTATTATCCATAATTTAGGTGATTAAATTAAATATTTGGCAATCACTTACATGTTATATGTTTATGTTCATGTTTATATAAAAAATATAAATAAATAAATAAATGACGGTTGCTATAATCCATTTTTTCTCAAAACAAGATTATATCAATCATTTAAATTTTTTCTATTTAATGGAATTATATTAGTCATATAAGATTTTACTAGTTATTTTTAGTAAGTTGATTTTGAAAACTAAATGTGAGTAATAATTGTATCATTTAATTGGTTATTTAAAAAAAAAAATTATATAAAAATATATTTATTTATTTATTAAAACTCTGTCTTAGGTTTATCATTGTCATATAGTTTTAATTTATTTTTTGTGGTCTTGCATTGCATTTGAACTCTTATAGAAAATAATTGAAATATTTTATACTAGATATATAATTTTTAGTCTTCATTTATTTATTTTTATTTAATGTTTAAAGTTTATAAAGTTTTATTGGCATAACTTGTGTGATGATGTCAGAAATAATAAAAATTTAAAAATAATTAATTTTTTACCACTGGTGACAAAATAAACTTTAGAATATATCAATAAAAAATAAATTAATAATTATTATTATTATATGTGTATTTAGTTAAATTATACAAATGACACATGTCAAACTTTTTAAAACAAAATTTGATATGAATGTATCGTATCGATTTTAATAAATATTTTGTTATATATGGTATTCGTATAAGAAATTTAATTATTAATTAAAAATAAAATAATAAAATATCATGCAAATGGATAATTAATTAATAAAAAATATTTTTATTTTATATAAATTTTATTACTTTTAACTTGTCATGTCATAAAAAAATACATAATCTTATATAAATTATAACATGAAGTAACTTCATGAAAATGATAAATAATAATTCATATTTATGATATAAAGAACGATAATTAAGAGTTTAATTATGTTTTTTTATTTTTTGTTGTATTGGTCAAATTTTTAAATTTGAATAAAATTATAAAATATAAATATATATATATAAAAATCACACAATATTTATTATTTTTTAAAATATGGAGACCTGAAGGCCAATAAACTAACAAAAAACAAAACAAACATACCAAATTATCATGTTAGACTAAGTAAGGGACGAGATGAAAGATAATAGAATGAAAATGTATATTGTTACATTATTTAACTTTTACAAATTATGATAGAATTTATTAAAAAATTATGAAATGTGTTTCATTCTATTATATTGTTATAGCTATTTTTCTTTGCTCTCAATCTATAAGAATTATGATGAAACCTAATTTTATATTATTTATTGACTATTATATTTCTATTATTTTTTTCTTCTCCTACCTTCTCACTCTTCCATTTTTTTCTTTTATTTTATATCTTGTTCTTCTTCTTTTTTATCACCTTCTTTCTATTAATTTTTTTATAAAACCATTTTGGATAAAAATATATTTCTAATTACTATACTTTTATATATTATTGTTTGCAGTTTTTAAACTTTCACATTAAATATTTTAGTTTCTAAATTTTACAAAATACATATTTTTAGTTTTTTTTTTACTTTCAAATAATTTATAAAATACACATAAAAATAAATTAAAAATATATATTTTAGTAGAGTTTATGAGTTAAAATATTTAATTTGAAAGTTTATAAACTAAAAACAAGAATCTACAAAAGTATAAAGATTAAAAATATTTTTTAACTGGATTTCTTTTATCTTTTGTGAAATTTTTTTTTTATCTTTTATAAAATATTTTACTTTATTACCATAATAAGTAACAGTAAAACATTTTTTTTATAGTTTTTTTTTCTTTGTATGTTGGTTCTCATATCAAAGGTGTGTGTATTTTTTTATTATTGTTTTTAATATCTGTCTTTTCTCATTATTTGTTGAGTAATTTAAAAAAATCAATCTTTTTAATTTTATTTGCTTGTTTAAATAATGATATAAAATATTGACTTTGTTAATTTCAAACATTACTATCTGATGAAAAACATACCATTAGCTGTGATAAAAAAAAAAAAAGATCAAAAGGAAATTTTAAAAACATTTAAAGAACACTTAAGAAAACCAACACAATAATAAAGATGAAATACAAAATAATTTTTTTTAGGGATCAAACACAAATTCACAAAATTTGTAAGGATCAACAAAAAAAAAACACAATACTAAAAAACTTATCTGAAACCAAAAATGTATTTAAGTTAAAAAATAAAATAAAAAATAAATTTTAAGTAAAGACAATATAAAAAATGAAAAATTATAATATATTTCATTTTATTGTTTTTCTAAATAAAAAATAAAATATTTATTTTATTTCATAATAAATTATCTAAATAATATAATAATATTTGTAATTCATTTCATTTCAATCCACTGTATTTTGGTTCATTCTATTCTATACATTGTATAAAAGAACACAACCAGGTGGGGGGATTGAAATAGATGTTGAAACTAAAAGCAAAATTCGTCATCCGTTTGCGCGGTAGTTTCCTTCTTTATATACGCTTACGTGATCTTAACAAGCCACAACCTTTGCTGAAACATATGAATATGGTTGATGATACCCCTTATAAGGATACACATATGGCTATGTGGATCACATCCCAAGTTAGTTACATTGTAGTGAGGATATCCCATAAATTTTTTGGAGAAACCCAAAACCCAAAACCCAAAACCCAAAACCCAATACCCAAAACCCAAAACCCAAGCTCTCATAGCATCACAAAGTAGATTGTCACATAAGAGCTTTGGAGCAACCCATCCACGTTAAATTTTATCATCCCTCTCTAATGGAAACCTTCGATCCACTATGATCTTTGTTGCCAAAACTTCAAAGGTGATATCGAACATAGTGGCAGTCTAGGTTCCTACTAGTTGTATTGATACTTAAGTTTTTTCTAACCCACGGTTTAAGTCCCTCATCGCCACCTAAAGTGATAAAAAAAGCCCATTAGAATTAAATGCCCACACTCCCACTGTGTCCATATCCACTTAATTGTCTAAGAATATGAAAATTTTGCCACTTTTGAAACATGGAAGGATCAATAGTAACATTCACAAGCTTCAAGCCCAATGTTAACTGAACCAAAAAGTTAGTAATTCTCACGCCATCTCCAATTACCCACAACATACCTTTCACATTCTTGGGGCAAACTTCTCTAATGCCATGCCGAACATCGGAAACAAACAAATCATTTTTTTTTTTCAACAACGCCCTTGATCTTCTTCACTCGGATCTCCACATTTTCCTCTCAAGACACACGTCCATATATAACAATTACCTAAACTATTATATATAATTATTTTTTATTAAATGTCATTAGATTTTTTATTTTTATTGTTAAAAATATATAAGTATATTAATTATGAAATTTATGAAAAATTATGATAATTAATGTAATCATCATTAATTACACACTACAATATCTTTTTAGTTCATTATGATTTAGTATTTTTCAATTTCATCATTTACATTTTTAAACATATCTATTTTAGTTCTTTTAGTCATGAAAATAATTAAAATAGGTATTTTTAAAAATATACATAATGAAATTACAAATTTTAAAACATAAATGACTAAAATGATAAAATATAAAAATTTAAAGAATCAAAATGATATTTTATTTTTTAATAATAAATATAATTAAAATATTATTAATAATAAAATATTATCATTTTTTTTATTAATTTTTTTAAAAATATTTTCTTTTTTATTATACATTTATATGAAATATTTATCAACTTTATTGATAATTAATTTTTACAGAAAATTCAGCTGGTCACCTTTGATGAATTTCTTCTTTCAATCATATTTTCTTATTTATAAAATAGATTAATTATTTTATAGAATTAAAAAAAAATAAAAATTAATACAAGATAAATTAATCTACGCACAACAAATAACTAACATTAAAATACTATAAAATACAATAATAATTTTTATACTATTTATATTTTTAATTACATTTTTTAAACGAAAAGATCATAAAAAAATATTATTTTGATCATTTAGGTTTTTATATATTTTTTATTTTAGTTTACAATGTTTTAAAATTTTGATTTTTGTCCTTTATATTTTAAAGTTTTCAATTTTATCATTTGTATTTTCAACGAAATCAATTTTAGTCTTTTTCTCAATAAAAAGACAAAAAATTGACTAAAATTAATCTTTTTAGAAAATATTAAAGACGAAATTGAGAATTTTAAAAAATAAAAAATTAAAATAAAAAATATAAAAACATAAAGGATCAATAAATTTGGTTGTCTTAATTATATATAATTAAACTAATTACTTTAATATAAATAAATATTTTTTTCCACGTGAGACAACTATTGTATTAATCAATGTCATGATGATTATATTTTTTTAAAAATAAAATAACAATATTCAAATT
>JAMLFT010000396.1:0-44008 GCA_026544285.1 Pachyrhizus erosus
ACGACGCTCTTCCGATCTAATTTGATATTAAATTTTTAAAATTTTTAAAATTTTTTATATAATTTTCATAATATTTATAATTTTTTTTAGTTCAAATTAGTTGAATTCTATAATTTTTTATGTACATCAATATAATAGAAGTTTTAAGTTTTGAATAAGTAAAAAAAATAAAAAATTAAAATTAAAAATGATTGTTATTTTAAGAAGATCATATTCACTTTAAAAATATAAAAAATTAAATTAAATTATATAAAAACTAATAAAACAAAAATAAATATAATTAAAAAATAAAAGATTAAAAATATATTTTATCACTAAATTAGTTGATTGTATAAAAACTTCTATACTCAACAGTGGATGTCGTGTTTGCTTTGTGCCGAGCTGCGACATGAAATATCAGCAAAGGAGACAAGGACTTGTGCCCCCACAGATAAGTTGGAAAACTGATCAAAAGAATGGACCCCTTCAACCCCACCGAACAGTTATCTCCAAATGAGGGTCCCCCACTTATTATTACAAAAATCTCTTCAATAATTTAAGATATTTATCAACTGTAAAAGTTTGTAACCATTTGACATTTTGGCCATCCTTCACATTGTGTTTATGTCAAGTTATAACTCCTAAGAGGTAAAACAAATATCAAAGAATCTTCTTTGCTTTCTCTCCTTTGAACTTTTCTTCTCCTCCTTGTGATTTTTGTTTGCATCACAAAGAGAAACTGAGACACTGAAGATGAGAGAGATAATTAGTATTCATATTGGACAAGCTGGAATTCAGGTGGGAAATTCATGTTGGGAGCTGTATTGCCTTGAGCATGGAATTAACCCTGATGGCACGATGCCTAGGTACACTGCTTTATATGATCATTGCTGTTTTATGTGTTGTTTACATGAATTAGGTATTGGGTAGACTGTATCTTCATGGAATTGGCCTTTAGTTTGTTTGAGTTTGGTATATTTTTTTAACTCAATTTTTGACCTTGTATATAAGAAGCTTAATTTGATTGATTTTCAACTTGATTGTCTTACTTGCTCAGTTAGATGTGATCCTTAAAGTTGATATATTTTCCAAAGTGCTTCTAGGGTCGATTGTTTAGCACTCTGCCAAATTGGAAAACTAGGAATATCACTTCATTTTGTATCAACGTATTACAACTCTAATCTATAGTTACATGTTTAAATGTAATTCTGTAATCTTATAATTTAATTTGCTCATGTTTCTATTTGTGTTTCCCATTAATTGGTTGAGTTATGTGGAGTCTCGGTCTGGTGTTAGAGTATAAACCCATTTGGAGTCCAAATTCATATTGAATGAATTTTATCACTTTCTAAGCTTCTAATTTCTCATTACTCTAAAACTAGAACTAGAACTTGATTTTTGTTTTGACGTATCCATTCTAATTATTTTTTCCCTATTCTTTTGTACAATTAATTGTGATTCCTATCTGACTCCAGTGATACCTCAGTTGGCATTGCACATGATGCTTTCAACACCTTCTTCAGTGAGACCGGATCTGGCAAGCATGTGCCACGGGCTTTATTTGTTGATCTGGAACCTAGTGTTATTGATGAAGTAAGAACTGGTCCTTACAGACAACTCTTTCACCCTGAGCAATTAATTTCTGGCAAGGAAGATGCTGCTAATAACTTTGCAAGAGGACACTACACTGGTAAATCAATTTCTGATGCAGATCAAAATTGGCTAATCTCTTCCTTGTTTAGCAGGACAATGCCACTTATTGTGTATCTATGCTGCAGTTGGAAGAGAAATTGTTGAACTATGCCTTGATCGTATCAGAAAATTAGCAGACAATTGCACTGGTTTGCAAGGATTCTTGGTTTTCAATGCTGTTGGTGGTGGTACTGGTTCTGGTTTGGGATCGTTACTTTTGGAACGGTTGTCTGTCGATTATGGAAAGAAATCTAAACTTGGATTTACCATCTATCCTTCCCCTCAGGTATTTTCTTCAAATCATTGGAAAATAACAATGAAAGTAAAATGATCTGTTTGTGGTGCATCAAACGCTTGTTAACATCATTCTATCTTCTGATTTTCTAGTTTATGACTCGGGACAGTATTCCTGTAATAAATATATTTCTTGCCTGACTAATCAAATTCAAATGGAAACAAATCCAGTGAAATATAGTAGGATGTCCCCTGTTTTGTGTTTGAATATTCTAAGATGCAATGTAAAATTGTCACAAAGGAAACCACCCTGTAGGCTTATATTACTAGAGACACAGATACTCTCTTGGGATTTCTTGGTTTTGTTAACTCATGTTTTATGGTTTGCTTATTAATTTATTATATATATATTATTGTTGAAAAACCATATGGAATGCCCTTATGATAGTACTTTTTATCATGCAGGTATCTACTGCAGTTGTTGAACCTTACAACAGTGTCCTTTCCACTCATTCTCTTCTTGAGCACACTGATGTGGTTGTGCTTTTGGACAATGAAGCAATATACGATATCTGCAGAAGATCATTAGATATAGAAAGGCCGACTTACACTAACTTGAACCGTCTGATATCTCAAATTATCTCTTCCTTGACCACTTCCCTGAGATTTGATGGGGCCATTAATGTGGACATTACCGAGTTCCAGACTAATCTTGTGCCATACCCTCGTATCCACTTCATGCTTTCATCTTATGCCCCTGTAATATCTGCTGCAAAGGCCTACCATGAACAGCTATCGGTTCCTGAGATCACGAGTGCTGTTTTTGAACCATCAAGTATGATGGCTAAGTGTGATCCAAGACATGGCAAGTACATGGCATGCTGCCTAATGTATCGCGGAGACGTTGTTCCCAAAGATGTAAATGCATCTGTTTCAAATATCAAGGCAAAGAGAACAGTACAGTTTGTTGACTGGTAATTAAACTTCCTTGGAATGCCATATTATGAGCGATAGTTTAGAATGTGTTCCTTCTTCCTTGCCTAATGGTTTTTTTCCCTCTGTTGTAATTCTAAGAACATGATACTTTGTCCAATAATAGCTAGCCTGGGAACATATTCTTTGAAGTTTTCCATTTTTCTTGACAAAAATCTTATAGGGTCATTTTGATGGCAAATTTCAGGTGCCCTACTGGTTTCAAGTGTGGTATCAACTACCAGCCTCCAACAGTGGTACCAGGAGGTGATCTCGCCAAGGTGCAGCGAGCAGTTTGTATGATAAGCAACAATACAGCTGTTGCTGAGGTTTTCTCGCGCATTGATTACAAATTTGATCTCATGTATGCTAAGAGGGCATTTGTCCACTGGTATGTGGGTGAAGGAATGGAAGAAGGTGAATTCTCCGAAGCCCGGGAGGATCTTGCTGCTCTTGAAAAGGACTACGAAGAGGTTGGAGCAGAAGGTGAAGAGGGTGAAGAAGACGAAGAAGCCGAGGACTAATCATAGTCATCATTCAGCACCAGCTACTTTACCTACGTCACCCTACTCTGTCTAGTGTTGTCCTTGTCCATTGCTTTTTAAGCATCTTTCTGTTGTGTGCTAGCTCTGTTCTTACTATTGTTTCATGTTAAAGTGTTGAATGAGACAATTGCTTTCCTCGTGAACAGCTGTGGTTTATTTGTCAGTTTGAATCACTTGTATGTTTCAGTGAAAGAGCAAAATAAATGACAGCGAGGAATGCTGCAATTTCCATTAATTAAAAGAAATCAGACGTTTATTTTATCTTTTGATATAATATGTTTAAAATATAGCGAATAGAAAATAAGGGACTGCAGAGATAAATTGGCTATATAGTGTTTTCTGCCAGTGGAAGGATAGTTAGGAATAGAGTTTGCTGATAAACTATAATAATGTACATACAAACTTTCAAATGGTGATTGTCATATTAACTATCCACTGTATTTCCAATATGAAAGCACAGCTTGTGTTCTGCAAAACCACAGAAGGCGTTGTCAACATATGTCAACATAGTTGTATGTAACTCACTTCTGCTGAGCTTTTTATGACTGAAAATAGACTGGTGAAGAATGAAGAGGTGAAAAATGGTAATGTATTTGAGCACAATTTGTCATACAAACCCCAACCAATAACACCTTCCCAAAGTAAATCAAGAAACAAACTATCTTGATCAGGAGAAATTCTGTATTGCAAAACCAAGTGTTTGAGGAAAGGAAACTGTTGGAATAACGTATGTGAAACAGGGTATAAGACTGAACAAATTATGCTATCAAACTAAGCATCAAACTATATGATAAGACTGAATAGACTGTACGTATCAGACTAAACAGACTATGTGAACAGACCACAAAGCAAAGCAAAAAGGACTATAAGACCAAGTCTAAAATTAGAGGCTGTAAATTATAAACCAACAAACATAAACATATAATAGAAGAAGAGAGGAACAAATATGCTCTGATTTATTTTTATTTTATAACTTAATTTGAATTATGACTAATCTAAAGTAGACATCATTAGTCCAGACTTATAACTAACTTTTTCTTAACATAAGCAAACTTTAACCAAACTTACCATCAATCACAAAGCTAAAGAGACATTAAAATATTTTATTTTATCTGTTTGGAAAAATCTCAATTGTCAACACTCCTCTTTGAGATTTTTCTTCAATAATTCAAACTTTGATCTCAACTATCATTTCCAAATATTTGGAGGATCACCTCCAAGTAAATGAGCATTTGCATCTCTTGCTTAAGAAAATTATATCACATGGAGCAAGAATGCTAGCAACCACCTTAATGCATTTTTTATCTCAAAAGACTTTAGCTTTAAGTACTAGACTAGCCATGATAGTTGCAACAAAATTATCAACATTATACTACTCTATGAAATTTGACCTGATAAGGAGAATGAGAATCCCGACAAAGTCTTGCCAATTAAGTAACTTACATTTTGCATTTGTCAAAGCAATAACCATGATTATTGTAGCTTCCATGACCCATAAAAAAATATTCAACATAAAACCCCCAAAACTTTAAAACTTTGTTTTTCCCTTGTCTTCAAATTTGTTGTGGTTAGGGATGGTCAACCTCTTACTAACAACTTTTGTTATAGGTCCATTTGAATCACACTTCAGAGTTTCTAAAACATCTTCAAGTGACATTTTCTAGATTCATAACTTCCTTTAAAACATGTGTATTCCTTTTATCTTTCATTCTACTAGAAAATTTTTATCTTTTTTTTTTTTGTTATATGGAAGGACAAAACAAAAACAAACTAAGAAAAAATATAAACAAGTAGATAAATAGAATATTGTGATTTTATATTTGTCAACACACTAATTACAAAAAATGTTACTACTCTTCATACACAACTAAAGCATAATTAATAATTAAAAAAGAAACACTACAAATAAATATTCTTGAAAATGAAAATGTAATAAAAAAACATTACAATAACAACTATCAAAGACTTTGTCTAACATCTAATTATTTTGTAACATTGATAACTAAAAAGCTAAGGCATTTTCCACCAAACTCCTCCTTATCTTAGTTATTTGTGAAGCTCTAATTTGATTTTCATAAGTTAAAATTGACTTTCTTCCTTTTAACTCCTTCTTTTTCCTTTCCTTTTTCTTATACTCTTTTTTTAATTTTTCATGAGTGAGTCCATCTTGACATTCCATTTCAAATTTTCCTAAAAATAAAAAATCATTTTTATGGTGTCCATCAACTCCCATGTTTGTTTTTTTAATCATCATCATAAGTTCCTCCTTCATTGCATTTATCCAATGTTGATTAGTAGTAGCATCTTTATTTCCTATAGGCTCCATGATCACAACATTGCATTTTTAATCAAATTCAAAAGATGGCCTAACTTCTTTAAAAAGTTTTTCATTTTTTTCATTCTTTTCTAGAAAATTATACTTCTACAAAATGCGCACTCATCTTTTGATTTTGACCCTACTTTATCTTCTTCACCTATAGTGTGCTCTTTTATCGTCAAATTTAAAGCAAAAAACATTATCTTTCATTTGAAAGTTAAACATGTCATGACCTCATGCACCTTTTATTCCACACCACTTGTCTTTGAAAATAACTTTTAATCCCTTGTCAATTAGTTGTCCAACAAAAATGAATTTTTGGTTGATGTCAAGCACATAGAAAACATCATTAATGTATTTCAAACCTAATACACTCTCTATAGCCATGATTATTTTTCCCTTGATTGGAAGAAATTTACTATTTCCAATTTTTACTTTATAAATGAATGTTTTATCGAGATCCTTGAAAAGCTCTTGATCATTAGTCATATGATTCGTACAACCATTGTCAATCAATAAAAAATTGCTTGAGATGTTACTTGTTGTAAGACATGTCATAGCAAACAAATTGTCCTTTTTGTATTACTTCTCCATGTTTTGGTGACTTGGAAAATCGCTCCAAGTATCCAAGGTTACCACATTTTCTACAATTAACATCAAGCCTCCACCAACATTTTTGCTAAGAATGATTTATCTTTTTGTAATGAGGGCAAGCTAGGCAGAAGTCTTCCTTGTTCTTGTAGTTGTTACTACTTTTACCACCTCTTGAATTTTTTTGCCTTTGCTTGAAAAACACCTTCCATTGACCATTCTTCTCTCATTAATTATCTTTGTTCTTATGTTTGCAATGCATTTACTAATTTTGTCAAGGAAATGGTTGACAAATCCTTAGTTTCCTCTTATAAGGAAATTTTTTACTTATATTTTTTTAGCATAAAAACCAAAATGTTTTTTATAATTCTTTCATAAAAAAAATTCTTACCTAGCAATCTCATCGTGTTAACCATACTCAACTTGTTTGAGTAATCTTTTATGGTTTTAACCTTCTTCATTTCATGCATCTCAAATTGAGATTATGCATGTTTTTTGTTCCAAAATTGGTATTTGAAATTATAGAGAATAAGTGAGACTTGGTTTTGGCCTTCGTTGTATTTCGTTCTTTCTTTAAGCAATCGTTGGATAGTAATAATTGTTATACTTGCCAAATTGCAATATTTAGATGCAATTATTTAACATCTTTTATGCTTTTGGGTTATGTTAGTACTCAATTATTGATAAATAAACCTTTTAGAATAAAAACTTAGTTTTCTTTATTTTTTTATTTGAACTTTTTTATTTTTGGTGTTTTTAAAGAAAGATGTTGAAAAAACCTATCAGAAGGACACCAAAGGATCAAGAAATAATGGACTTTCACTTACGCGAAACCTATTTGACTCACTTAAGCACAACCTCGTTAGAAATGAGAATTTAACTTTATGTTTGCTTAAGTGAGACCTTTTTAGCTCACTTAAGTGCAACCTTGTTAGAAAGTTCATTTTTCCTCTATAATCGCTTAAGCAAAGCCATTTAGGCTCGCTTAAGTAAGGCTTTATTGGAAACTATTATTTACCTCTGACCTCACTTAAGTGAGGTCACTTAATCTCACTGAAGCGAGTCTCTACAACTGACAAAAAAACCTAATTTTGAAAGCCTGCAGGTATAAAAAGAAACCTAGAGCACAAAGATTGATTGTTGAGCTTTTGCATTGGAAAGTTTATATTAGAAAAAATTAGTTACAACTTTCATGCTTGTGGATTCTTCTTCAGTCATCTCTTCATCATATTCTTCTTTTGTAATCTCTTCCTTCCCATTAGCCATGAGTAGCTAAGTTCATCTTTCATTAAGGTTTAATGTAATATTTTCCAATTTCATATAATTACTTTTTTGTTATTAAATAAAAAATTATTATTGTTTCATTATATGCTTAATGTTTGTTTTTTAGTCTGATAAACTAATTGCATGATTCTACATGTTTAATTGTAATTTTAAAAATTCAATTGAACTGGGAACTAAAGGGGAACTAATAATATTTTTCATGCCTAGGGATAAGGTGAACATGATTAATTATTGTTAAACCTTAATTTTAATGTTGGGCACTTGGCGACGAAAATCAAGAAATTGGTGGCAAAATCAAGGGACTTAGGATCTTTTGCTTAAGGAATTAAGGTTAAAATAATTTTGTGGTTAGTAATAATAAATTCTTAATTGAATATAATTATATGATTACATGAAAGGACAATTTGATGAAGTTAAACTTTAGTAATCTCATTTTATACGTGACAATCAATTATCGCATATCACATGTTTGATAAAAGGACAAACTATTTTCCTTTCTTTTTAATTTAATTCTCTTGCATTATTTACATTTTCATTATTAAACACATTTTCATAGTTTACTTTATTTCTCGTAATATATAAGCATTAAATAAATTCCTATGGAGATTATACTTTGCTTACTCTTATTACTAATACTATCTAATACATTTGTCAAAATTTCAACAAATAATCAAACAACAACTGCACTTCATAATTTCTTCTATAGGTTAAAGTTCTACACCTTCCAGATATGTTGACATTTTAACAACCTATGCATGGTAGTTTTCACCATCAAAGAATAGTATTGCAATACGAACATTTGTTTTTATTTTCATTGTTAATGGTCTTTTGTTTTCACACACCTCACTAGTCCCTCAAGAAAAGGTTTTAATACCAATTTGTTGTTATATGGAAGGACAAAACAAAGACAAATTAAGAGAAAATATGAACAAACAAAAAAATAGAAAATTGTAGTTTTATATTTGCAATCACTTTAGTTACAGAAATGTTATTGCTTTTTATATGAAGTTAAAGTACAATTGATAGCTAAAAAAGAAACATTACAAATTGATACTCTTAAAAATAAAACATAAATAATTTTTTTTTAAAGATTTTGTTTGACATTTAATTATTGTGTAACATCCATAACTTAAAAAATTAAGGCATTTTTCAAAAAATTTAATGGACATTTGCTCAAATCCATAGGGTTCAATATGGTGCAACTCATATCTTTAAAGCACAAGGAATAATTCCTTCTAGCATTTGTCTCACTCAACAAACTTTTATTTATCTCAGACACAAATAATACATCAAAAATATATTTAGCACATGAAGAAATTTCAACAATAACATTTTTTTTTTTGCATTAACATTTTCTCCACTGGCAATAGTGACTTTGAAAAAGTAAGACTAATTCAATTCCTTGAAAAGTATTGTGGGTTATATGATTTATGCACTCGCTATCTACATAAGTCACAACTCTTTGTTATTACTTATTGAATAACAAGTAGCAACAAATAAATGTTCTTTATTTTGTTCTTCATTGCAACTTAGGCTTGTTGGCCATGTACTTTTGCTTACAATGGGGTAAGGTGAAAATTTATTTTTCCAACCTCCTTCATTGTCTTCTTCCTTCCTACAAAATGTTTTTTTCCTATGACTATTAGAGCTTTGAACTCTGCCTTTTGTGTGTGCTACAAAAGCTCTTAATACCATGCTGAAAGAACATATGTGGGACAAGGTATAAGACTAAATAGATTATCCTATCAGACTAATCATCAAACTATGCTATAAGAATGAAATAACTATGTATAAGACTAAACAGGCTATGCGAACAGACCCTAAGGTGAAGTGGAAAGACTATAAGACAAAGTGTAAAATTAAAGGTTGCAAATTATAAATCAGCAAACATAAAACTAAATGTAAAAGAAGAGAGGAAAAAAACTACTTTAACGTATTTCTATTTTGCAACTCAATTTTACGTACTGATGAAGTGATACAACTTGTGTTTATACAAAAACTAATAAACTCCTGAAAGATAGAACAAACAATAAATTATGACTAAACTAAAAATAGACATAATTAGTTCACACCTACAACTAATTTTTTCTTAGTATAAACAATATAAATAAACTTATAAGCAATCACAAAAGCTGCAGAAACATTAAAATATTTTATTTTAACAGTTTGAAAAAATCTCAATTGCCAACGGAAACAAGTTGAAGGTCTGTGGTTCAACTTCTACACTTTCATGTTATACAACATTTGTGGAAAACATTGTTACATGGTCTTTGTACATAAAAATATCAGGTATATTGATTTCAAAATTGGAGGATGCAAGCTTTAATCATAAATCAAACATAGAACTTGCCTACTTCGTATTGGATTAAAACCCTTTTATATTTTTCATGTTAATGACAGAAGAGAAAAAAATAACAAATCTCATCATGATAAAAAAAATATCCCACCATTTGTGGAAGACTGGTAGTCCACCATGCGATGAATATTATAATAGTGGTGTTACATAGCATAGAGCAAGCCTCCTTTTGTTATTGAACAAGTTACTCCTTTGGTTAAAAAAAAATTGACTTCTATGCCTTTGCAGGCTCCGCCCAACCGACTCCTTTTTTACTTAATCTAAGACCATTCCTATGACCAGGTTCAGACGTGATTTGTCTCCACTCATGTTCTGTAGTGTCATATATTTATCAAATTTGACCTCTTCTACAAAATAAATGTACTAGCTTATCCTTCACTACAAATATTTTTATTCCTTTTCTTTTGTAAATATTGTGCTGAATTATTCCTTGCAAGCATGCTTTTAAGAATGATTCTTTATTCTGTGCTAGTCTTATGCTGAGGAGTTTTGGTCTAGAATTTTTCACATCATTTTTTATACTTCCCATGGGGTTTGTCTCTTCTTCCAACTCATAAGACCAACAGACATGATTCTTAAATCCAAACAACCACTGTCTATCTTTTGCCCTTACTTCAGAGTTTAGCAATTAGTAATATCTAGTTGGTTGTTTTAGAGTGCTATTTTTTATAGCAAAGTCTCAATGCAGTCTTCACGAGCCAAATGGAAGAGAAGAGAGGATAAGGATTAAGTAAGTAGAGTATTAAAAAAGGGAGATTTTGGGTCCACAAGACTGAGCAAGATTACCTTATCCTTGGATGTGATGGGTAATTTAATCTCAGTCCTATCACTTAATCTCCACAGTTATAAATTAAAGATTCCAAAGTTAATCATTTCTATGATGGTTCACCCGCTAAGGTTTGGGACAAGAGAATGAGACAAGTTTATGTATCCAGAATAGATTAGGGCAAATAATCATAGCCAAATCAGATGACCAAAAGGCATGAGTTATGCAAAAGCATTGGACCAAAATCTGAGAAGATACGGAAGCATATTTTTCATTAACTAACAAAGCAAGCACAGTACTTGTCCTTTTCATGTATAAAGAAAATTAATGTGTGTGATTCTACTGTTTATCCACGTAAAGCAATGTGAATAGTCACTTAGATTATGGCTCTAAGATCCAAGATTCCAATTTGCTTACTTTGCCTCAAAAGTCTAGATTTTCACACTGACTTATTCCTAGAAAGAAGACTTCGATACAAAAAGACTTGAAGATTTACTTTTGACATTTCGGATGTGAAAAGAGGAACATAAATGATTGAAAATGAGCTTTCACAAGCAGCTAATGCAACTCATGAATATCCCTGCTGACAATAAGAAAGCAGTTAGGAAAACAAAATTATATCTCACCATAGCTATATATGTTTTTGTAATATTTCAATCAATCCTTAGATCCCACACTCCTCCCTCAAGTTTTCAATAATAGTAAAATAAATAGGACTAATGACATTGGGAAGATATATTTGCAGGATCATTTAGACCTTCAAAAGCTTAACAGAACAATGAGCATAAAGGTGGAAGATCCCAGAGAGTTTCATTGGAGTCCTGAACCGTTTCCATGTACTCTTGCACCCCATTAATTGCATAGAGTGAAGCTGATATTTGTCTTTCAACTTTCATTCTTTCAAATTCTGAAAGCTCCAAGTCAGCTGTATTAGTGAGACCATCATCAATCTTTGGTATATCCAATATTTGAGCAATAGGAAAACGATCAAAGACAGGGCCAAAACCCCATGAAGTATTGGATTGATGACCAGACTCAAAGTCCCCCCTGCAACTGCTCAAATCTGGTTTATAAGCATCATCAAACAGATTTGAACTTTGAGTTGTCACAGTAGAAGGAGACTGGTCATTGTTATCATTTCCATTGCTTGAGTTACTACTAGTACCTCTACTTGTACTAGTACTAGTACTAGCACTGCTAGTGGTGCTAACTCTTGAAGCAGGTGCATTATTAGCATTAGCATCTTCTTGTTTTTTTATACCTTTTCTGTTGTTAAGCAGATTTCGAATTCGAGAAGCAAGAGGGGAATCCAAGGAGACATGAGTGGTGAAATTGGTGCGAGTGTTGGATCCACGAAGAAGGCATGCAGCTTCATCATAGGCTCTGGCTGCTTCCTCAGCTGTCTCAAATGTGCCAAGCCACATTCTTATCTTCTGAGTTGTGTCTTTGATCTCAGCCACCCATCTCCCTGAAGGCCTTTGTCTCACCCCAACAAATTTGTTGGTGTTGTTGTTTCTGCTTCTCCCTTTGAACTTGCCTCCTTTGGTGATTGAAATGCCTGATTTCTGATGCTGCAGGTTTGGTTGTTGGAATTGAATTTCCATCACAAATTTTATTAAACAAAATGGTGTGAGTGGGAGAAGTTATGATGAAGATATATCAAAAGAGACAAGAGGAGCAGAAAGTGTTAAAGCTCTCACAATATTGATGGAAAGCTACTTATTACTTAATTTTCATGTTGTTTGCAAGCTGTGATAATATATATATATGTGTGTGTATGAAAAAGGTGCCTAACTTTTCAGCAAGCAAGTGGGATTAATATATTACTTGCACATCTTGAAATTTGTTAATTATTTAATTTTTGAAAGTGTATTTTAAATTTTACATGATGCAGACAGGGTATCCTTTAAATTCAATATCCCCCTTTACTTTTTCAACCAGAATGACCGCTCCTATGTATGTCTTTTGTGGGCATCGCATTACTGAAAGAGTTAAGCCCCAGTTTTAACGTGTGCGCCAAAAAGAGAATCAATTTAATGTATTTCTAGTCCTTCTTCTAATCTTTTTTCCTTAATAGCATTTAATGTAGTTTTAGTCATACTCCTAATCTTTTATTTTTTTTTTCTCTCTAAAGCATTATGTTTCTAGACAAACAGGAAAAATAAAATTAACTAAAGAACTACATTCTAAGCTCTAACATTACTTCTCCGATCCCCCTAAGATGGCTCAGATTTTTTTCTTTAGATTCTAGAATTTTCTCATAAGGTACAAGATGATCCATATCTATTTATTTATATATATACCAAATATTATTTAATAATTATCAGATAAATTGTATTACAAGTCCTTGTGTATAGTAAAAAAACATCTTTTAAAAAAGATCACTTCTTAAATAGATGACTTTAAGAAATTAATTTTTAACACCTGGTAAAAAAAATACTCTATATTCCCTCACAAAGAACAGACAAATTTTACTATAATAACATGTGTCCATGAAATTTTTTCTAAATCTAAAAGACTAAGATATCCATCTTAAAACTTAAGGATCAATTTAGCACATAGAGAGTCAGAAACGAATTTAATGAGAAAAATTAAATTTAGATCATTTTTGTAACCCAAAAAAACACTGTTAAAAAGCATAAAAGTAACAAGTATTGTATTATTACTTTTCTACATCTTGAAACGGTCATAAAATCACGCCTTAGGTCAACATCCGATTTTGTGAAGTATCCTAAGGGCTACCAAGATAAAAAAAAAAAAAAAAAACTACAGTGAAAAAAAGGAAATAAGAAAGTATGCTTTAGAGATAGAGATTGAGAATACCAAGTCCTTGTCCTCATTCTTCCCCACATTTTGCTAAGTCAAACAGTTGAAAGTATGGTATGAAGGCATGAATGGCTGCCACATGGAGGCTCCAAAATGATCCTTCAGATGCACACATAAACTAAGAGATCATTAAAGCCATGCTTGGAACTAAGGTGGTAACCCCACCTATGTGGCTATACATAATAATAATATATTAAAGATTCATGCATATATAATATCCTATCGTGCGTGCTTCGTTTGTTGTAAGTTGTATCCCTCCTCTCACGTCACCAAGGACATTTTGTTCCCCTCTATTATGTTTTATTCGTAGATTCTTCTTCATCATCTTTCAACCAATTCCGAGTTTTTTTATTTATGTGACATTGTCCTTGTCTACTTTGTTAATTGATTGAGAAAGACAATTAGCCAACATTAGCTAACCTAAAACAATTATTCAGTTTAAGTAAATCCTCGAACTGTTTTCCCTTTTTTACTTATATTTTAATTATGAAATGAAATTTGAATAATTAAATATTACATGTCACTAGAAAGTTTCAATGGATCTCACGTTAGACAAGAATGAAGATATGGGGAAAAAGATACAAGTTTATTATATTAAATAAATCAGCAATCCAATATAGTAATGTTATCTTGAAAAATCTTCCAAGATCAAGTTTATGTTAGCATTTATCATAATGACCATAATAATTCATTAATTATCTTAGTAATAATTGTGGCCTTTAAACTAGCTTGAAAATTTATTATTATTATAAAGCAAAAGGTGCATAAAGAGATTAAGCTTCGTCAATTTGAATAGTACTGTAATTTTTGGTGCTGATTTGAATAGCGCAGTATGAATAATAGTACTGCAACTTTAAATAATACGACAAAAAAGATAAATTAAGTGAATAATATCAAATAATTGATAGAAACTTAAACTGCCATGCATAATAAAATAAAAATTGAAATTGCAATAGTACTAAAAAAATGTAACTTCTCAAGGATTTGCATAGAAATGTTAAAGAAAAAAAAAACAAAAACAAAGTCCAAGTGCCCTGTGTACCTTGAATGAAAAATATTTTTCAATAATAAAGAGGATAACATTGAGGAACGTCTACAACGAGATGCCTGATGTTAGATGCTTCAACTACTAATGAGGTGAAGGGGACCTTTAGATTTTCAATGAGAATCTTTCTCAACACCACCCCCCCCTCCTCTCTTTCTCTCTAATTTTCTATGCATCATTATCCGTTAGTTTCCTTGGTTGTTTATCAAATGTAGCCTGTAGATGCCTTTTAAAGTTATTAGCTCATTTAAAAATAATTTAACTCTAATATCATTTGGATTTTTTTAAGGACCAAAACGAATTTAAATATAAGCACATATTTAAAGTCAATGATGCATGCTTATGCTATTTTTAATATTTGGCATCCATATACTTCAATATTTGATACCTAATACAAATACTACTAGTACCTGAGTTCATGAAAATTGAAATGAGCAGTACTTAAGCGTAGTTAACTTTGTGGACATTGGAGAGACAAATACATGAATGATAATTGATATAACCCCGCTAATATGATAAGAGTCATATTTGTATCATTTTTTCAACACACAAGTATACCAACAAACTATAATATTTGATTTGATCCATTGACAATTTATAAACATTACATAAATCTTTTAATTTTAAAATTAAAAAAGTTATTTCTACTTTTTCCTTTCAAAACTTCACCCCTAAATTTTTAGTTTTACTCAATAATAAAGAACATATTAAAAAATATATTATTAAAATTTCTCACTTGGTGTACAATAATCGACAATTTAACTAGTTATGGTAATTTTATTCTTTCTTTATTTTCTATTTATCGTCAGTATTCAAAGAGGATCCATATACAGCTAGATTTGGATATTAACAAAGATATTTCAACATGATCATATGCTACATTTTCGCAAGCATAGTAAATCCTTGATATTAATATATAGAAAATAAATTCTTGGATTGCTGATTTATTTATTATAATAAACCTGTATCTTTCTTTATAGAAAATTTCAAGTTTATTATATTAAATAAATCAGCAATCCAATATGGTAATATATTAAATAGATCAGCAATCCAATATTGTGTATTTGGGTTGAATCAAATTTGAGGAAAAGAATACGAAATCCCAATTTTTTTGATCTTTTATTATACCATCTCGTAAAGTTTGAATTATATCAATATTGTTTTGAAAGGTACTAAATATATCCTAAAATAAACATAATAAAAAATAATTTAAAGTAACAAATATTTCATCCAACAAATTATAATGTAGTGGGTAGCGGTAAAACTCATTTTAAAGCATTCGAAGAACCTAAATAACATAATTTCGAAAATATGTAGTATATAGCAAGTTAATTGTCTATCTGCACTCGTACTTTTTCATAACTAAAGTATGTATGTTAATTTCATAAAAATATAGGAAAGTAGATTGAGTTCATTAATAAATCTAGTTTGAATTGAATCATTTTCGAAACAATAACTTTCAAAATAACTCTTTTTTTCCCTCAATTCAAACAACCTAAAATTAACTTATTTTTTCACCTCCTACATCTTTATATCCTACTTGCCTCTATTTCCCCTATATATAAACATAGCGTACGTGATAGTGGAAGGGGAAGCGCAAGGAAAGAAGCATGCAGATATACAAATTAATTTAACTACGACAATGTTTCCAACATCCAAAGAAATGACCCATCAAAATTGTTACAACTCAAAATAAACAAAAGAATGCTATGCGATTTTCCTGAGTCATGCATGACTCGGTCACGCCTCGTCCCCATCATCCACAGACAGGATCGAGTCACTGTTCATTTTAGAATTCCTTCTGTGACTATAACACAGTATACACATTCCACACCAAAACTGTTTCCCATCCAACTCAATATGGCTCTACCTCTGAGACAAAGCCATGCCTTGAAGTCCTGGCTTGCATAACCAAGTATGGATTCTGCAATACCAGACGCAGCTGCTTGTCTAAAAAAGACACTCCAATGATGCTAAAGGAATGAATGTCACCTGACAAAGCAGCTTCTGAAAAGGAAACTATGACATCCCATGACAATAGACGCATCTTCTCAAGGTGACAATCCAGAATAATTAGGATGATAGGATGGACTGAAGTGCAAGTTGCTGCTGAGGCTGCAAGGATGACCAGGTTGAAGCAAGGGTAGAAGGTGGTAAAGTCTGTTGAAGCTGCCTCAATAAATTAATCATCCGACTCACAGTTTGTTCAGTTGCCAGATCGTTTCCAGCACATAAAATCTACATTATAGTTCATGCAAAACAAACGTTTTATAAGGGAAAAGTTGATCCAGAATCTAACAGCAGCAACTAAGAGAAGTAGCATTGCAAGTACCTCAGCAAAAACTGCAACAATTTTTGGAAGATATTGATTATTGGGACCTATAAGTTCTCTATCCGATCTGGAATTGAATAGAAGCATGTATCAATACATTTGACCAACATTAAAGTCAATAAGCAACAGGAACAAGAGGCAGCATATTAAGTAAATAGCACTCAATCAAAACATGATCTCGGTGTTCAATCAAAACATGTTATGGATTAGAATTCTGACTACCTTTCAACCATTGAACAAAGTTGGTCGTGCACAACCTTAGCCTCAATTAAATCACCTTTTATAGGCAAGCAACTTAGCCATGCAGGAACAACCTGATATCAAAAATCGATTAAAGTTAGAAATCAAACACACAAGCAGAGGATTTTGCTGTAAATTTTCATTTCCACAAGGATTTAAAACATCAGTGTCAGAACTGAGTACCAATCTTATCCTAAAACCAAGATTTGCAGCCTAGAAATTTCAGAGAACCCACCAAGTAATTGATAATAATAAATCATGAAAAGAAAATTCATCCCATAATTCTGTCTATGTCCTCTACAGAAAAGTATCAATTACTGGACTTGAAGCAGAGTTTTTCTGAAGTAAATGACTTGGGCAAAGTCCTCTCTTAGCCTCAAGAATTTATAACAGTAGAAAATTAAATACCTTAATCCTTAGGATTAGGGATTGACTAAACTTAATATAGAAAGCATATAATATTTCCTATTCTATCAACAACTAGCTTGCAAAATAGAGTTCAAATTCTTTAATTATTAACAAAAATATTAATAGTCTAAAAGATCATAATTAAGTTTGTATGTGTGGGTGTATCCAGAAACCACAAGTAGCAGTTTTTCCACCACTGGAGAAAACGGAGGCCTGCCCTAAGTCAAAGTAATTTCAGCAAAGGCAGAAAGTAAAAAGCATTACACAAATACTAACCAAGCACTAGGAATACCAAGCTATACTTTTTCAATCATTAGGATCACAAGCAAGATTAAATAAAACAAGAATAGCATTTTAAAAGACACCAGAGACACGGAGCACCAAAATGTAATATACCTGTGCTGCATTTATGCTATCACGGTGGAATTGACATATTTTTCCAAGAGCTGAAACAGCATTGTCATATGCCATTACATTATCAGAATGTAGTGCACTTGGATGTCTTATCACAGCATCTAACCTTGAAAGTGCCTCTACAGTAGAGCAGAAAAATTATCCAAAAAATATATATAGCAAGGCACAACAATAAAATAAGTAAATGGTATTGTGCAACTAACCTCCAACAAGGGGTTTGAAAACAGATCCACCAAACTCAGCACAAACACCAACACCATAAACAGCAGCCTGCCACGATATTTAATTGTTTTGTGAGATGAGTGTCTCAATTACGTCCCAAAATAGAATAAGTAACATCAATATACAATAAACCAAGCAGGGGCAACCAACCTGTCGAACATCTGGATATTCATCATTGCAAGCTTCAAGTAAGAATGGTAGGTAAGAATCATAATATCTGTAGCAACAACATAAAAAAGCATTAAAAATATAGAACAAGATCATTCAGAATAAAGGGAATACAGTAATTGTATGCATGAAATTGCAGACAATCAACATAAGAACAAAAGAAAAGAGGACCCCCAAAAGGAGAGAGATCTTACTTAAGAGCGGCTCCACGGCAGTGCTCAGCAACATCATCAAATATACAAATGGCAATTCTCCTTTCCTCCGAGGTTTTGTCCTTACCCTAATCATTGATTATCAAAAGAGAAGGAGGGGAATTGGATCATAAAACAGAACGGCAAACATGTCTAAGCTATGGGCATCTGTACAAACTTTAAAATATCTGATATTCATAATTCATGATACATATTAGCAAGCAGATTGGTAGTAAATTAGTAATTGACAACAATCCAAATTATTTTACTTGAGGACCGGGGAGAGGGGCAGCACATCAACAAGTTCCATTAATAAAAACATATAATTTCATACAATAACATTTCAGGAGGAAGCAGTGTCATAATAGGGTTAGTACAAACAGTATTCTCCATTTCTAGGCTAATTACTTGCCTTTCTTTTCATATATAGAAGGGTATACTTAACAAATAGGAAAATGAATGCCATCATAGGAAAGAAAGATAATAGCTAAACAAGATAGTCTTTCCTTAAAATTAAATGCCTTAAAAAGACTTGACAAAAAATAAAAGATGGAAAAGCGACGAGAGGAAAAAGAATACAAGGGAACTTTTAAGCAAGAACATAAAAAACATTAAGTCACATTCTAACAGCAAAGGAAGATACATTTTTAGAGGAATAGGAACTTACAAACATAGGTGTTAAGTATGAGGACAGCTCATCAAAGAAAGGCAAGAAAGATGCCCTGAATGTTTTTATCAAAGTTCCCAAGCAATCACCAACCTAGAACACATTGATTCGAAATAAGAGTTGGAACAGCACATACTTAATGAAGTAATTCAGATTACAAAAACAGATTACTGAACATACTTGATCAAAAAGCTCCTCTTCTTGCTCATTTTCTTCCTTGAGTAGTTCTCTTTCTTCAGCATCAAAGTCCTCTTCTTTGGCCCTCTCTGCTCTTTCATGTTTTCTTGATGAACTGGCTGTAAGGACTTGTTTAATCTCATCAACAATGCTTCGTACTTGATTTTCATCTAGATGTGATCCGGAGACCTGAGAGAAACAAATCCTAGCCAGCTTCAGTTTCAAACACCTTAAAGAGAATTTGACTTAAGAAATAGAGAGGCAAATATTGACACAGATGGACAAAGATTATTTTCCTAATCTTCTATACAGATGCAGAATTATATGGCAACATAGAAAACCTAGAATAATTTGATAACAGTTTCCTAGCACAAATTTATTCCATTTCTAGACTATCAACAGAATTAACAATGACAAACAAGTAATAAAAGATTGGACAAAAGGTTCAAAAACAAAATAAGATAGTTTAAACTGCCATTCTAAAGCTGAAAAAATCCATTTATACTGCACACTTTCTTCTTCCCCTCCATGAGTGTTCATCCTCTCATTGTTCCTCTTCTCTTTTGTGCCTTTGTTTGCTGAGTTTACAGAGTGATTCTCTTCTCTTCTGCATCAGGCTCACCAGGTATAGGGAAAACCTAGCTGTCCTCTTCTGTGTTTAAATTTCATGTCTTGACATTTGTCAAGAACTTGGTGTTTAGTATTTTCTTAGGCTTTAAGTTGTTATTTGTGACTTAAGAGTTGTTAATGGCCTTATGGAATTTGAATTTAAGTTTAAGTGTTTTCAGTAATTTAAAGGATTTTTTTTGCCTATCATGCTATTATATACACAAACACACAATATACGAACTATAAATTTATAGGATCTTACAATCTGTGTTACAACATCACATTTTAGGATCTTAACTCCCCTTTCCACGATGTTTGCTGCCCTTACTTGCATATACCATTTCTGGATCACTATCCATGTTTTTTCCTCCAACCATGAGTGATTGAAATATCAGAGGATAAGAATATGTCATCAGGATAATTGTGATTTGTGAGCATGGAATAACATAACAGGAATTTATTGCAACCAGGGAAATTTTAGTATTTTGGGTTTATTAGGAATTTTTGCTTTTGGTCCACATTGTTTGACTTTAATCCCTATAATATTTTGTCCATGTTGAATTAGTTTTTGTAATAGGATGACTATTTTTTTTTTATAAGGACTAAAATCAATACTATAGGGACAAAAGTCAAAAAGGACCAAAAGCAAAAAATCCTATTTTTCAGGGATTAAAACTGACAAGAATTTTTTGTAAGGACTAAAGCCAAAAAGGGTGTATATTATGAGGACTAAAAAGTTACCTAAGCCTTTAATAAATCAGGGTTAACTGGGTTTTTGGTAATTCAGGATTGCCTAGTTATCAATCTTTGCCTAAATCTAAGGGTTGGTGAGTACTGAGTTTTGGGAAACTTAAAACTTGATTTGAGAACTGAAAAGTTGCTTCTGTTATTTGTTTCTCCATCCTCAATGTACTCCCTCTACATCTTTCTTCTCCAGTTCTACCCCTTTTTGTCTCTATCCCAGATGCACTCAATTTCTTCTTCCCTTCCTTTATTCCCTATCCATCCTACATGATTGTAGACGCCTTTTAGTTTGCAAAAGAAAAAACTGTATTTTATGATGTTTATACTTTATAGGCACTGCATAGAATGAGTAAGAATAAGTATTCACGCCACTAATGTTATCCTCCTCCTATTGCAGAAATTCAGAAAAATCCTTAATTCTTCAATCGATGCTATATTTCATATCTTTTAATATACAAATTCTATTCTTTATAATCCAAGACACAACATTACAGAAGAGCCAGAACACACATCATGGACAGAATTATCTCTCATATATATTAATTCTTCCTTCACTTACATAATTATTTAACAAAAGATAAAAAGATCGTATATAACAAAACTGTAATATAATTCCAATAAAAAGATTGAGTGTACAAATCTTCCATCACGATAGATGAATGTTACAAACCTGTATGCATTCATTCAATGAATCCAACATGCTTGCACAAATTTCTACTTCTGGCTCCTGGAAGACAGCAAAAATATATTGATACAAACACAAAAAAATTGCAGAATAGACACCAGTGGATCGGCAGGAATTTAACCTTGTGTAAAGCCTCCACCAAATTTGGTATTATATAATCAGACAACTGTTTTATGTAAGTCTCATCACGACCTTGTGATTGTCCCTTCTCTACAGCTGATTTTGCCGAGGACAACAATTCCGGCATAGCTATAAACAAAGCAAACAAGTAACATTTTAAAAAAAATCAATAAGAGCTACTGGAAATAAACCAACTATAAGCAAGATTTTGGTTCTTACAGAGTCAAGTAAATACCTGAAACTGCTGCCTTCCTGACTTCTTCATGGAAGTAGAATTTAAGAAGAGGAACCAAGGTGAAAGCAACCTAGATGATTTCACAAAGTTAGTCAATAAAATACCCTGGAATGGAAAACGCCAATAAAATATAAAACAAATCAACCTGGTCAATCCAAGGAAAAAATCCTTCCTTCAGCTCATCAGCATAGCAACATAGCATGTTGCATGCAGTGGCCTTCTCCTCCAAGACACTAGTCTTAATGCCTATCCTTTTATCCCCAAGTGTGATTGTTTCAATGCTACAAGAAGAACAGCCAGATACTAAGTATTTAGAGGCAAATCAATATATCCATCAGTATAATCCATATCCCTTTTCTCTATGCTTATTCCTTTCTTTACATATGAGAGAGGTCATATATTGCAGGAAATTTATTTTTGCTTTACTTAAAATTTAAAACTAAGATACCATATGACCTCTACATGTTTTGCAATTAGGATTGAAAACAACTCCTAGAACCCTAGAAAGTCTTTAACTAAAAATGCATACTGATGGACAAACATAAAGGTCTAATACATGGAAGTCTTGACAATGATACTGTCATACAAATATAAATCAATAAAAGAGGCAATATGTAGTTCACATTATCTTAAATGGACAAAAAAAAATTAAAATAAAGACAGGTGTAGAAGCTCAAATACAGGGAAGGACACCCCAAGGAAATGAAATGAAGAATAAATTCCATATCACATCATACTATAACATGGAAATCAAACAATTATGACATCAAATTCAGTAATATGAACTGAAAGGGCACCTGTCATCATCATCAAATTCAGTATCAGAATCTGCTGATGTAATAGTCACATCAGGCTTAAGTTGTGCTGACTGGAGCAAAGGAGGCATCACAAAACCCATATATGGAAGAAAATCTTGCCCAAGACACTTGCAAAGCCGTGCCCATGCCTGAAAGCATGACAGCCAAGTAATTATTTGAGATTTAAAAGAATTTTAACAAGACAACAAAAATAAATATATTGCCAAGTTGATGACAAAAACTTGTAAAGTGGTCATACTTGTAACATGTAACTTGCAGTTGGATCATCTGCATCCAGTTGAGATTGTTGCAGTGACATCAAGACATCCATGACCTAGCAAAGGAAAAAATGAAAACTATACATTAGCACACTGAGAGTAAACAATGATTACAGGAAAGAAAATATAAAATTACTACTTCCAGCAACACATTTGAATTTAAAAAGAAACACAAGAAACAACACTCTGAACTAAATTAAAATTCACCTGTTTGGCATCATCCCTGAACTTCTCCTTTCCAACAGCCATTCCTACCAAGCTAATGCACTCCATTGCTTTGGCACGAAGCATACGATTAGATTTATCGTTTGCATTCACAAGAATAGCTTTTAAGTATGGCATCACAGCATCATAATACTTCTGAAATTGCTCCTGTTAACACGACATTGCTATTTATTAGGTATAAAACTTGAAAGCTTTGTGATTACAATGGAGAACATTGGCTACATAAAGCACCTGTGAAGAATCTGCAACTGATGCTAAAGCCGTCAAAGCCCCTTCTTGAACCATTTGCTTCCCATTCTAGAACACAGGCAAGAAAACATGTACATTTATTTGTACACTAATTATCTGAAATGCACAAACTATGAAACATGCATGTCAAAATATTTATTATTGATTGTAAAGCATTTCACAACAATGGATCAAAAAAATATTTACAAGATGGATACAATTAAATTATGAAAAAAAATTAATAAAATTATAAACCTAAGTGCAAAATTGGTTTATAGCTCATTTTAAGGAAGAGATCAAAAGCAAATATTCCTTCCAGGAAAAAAAAAGAAAGAAAAACTCTCCCAAACATGCACTAAGCCTCATAGTTGCATTGCACCAACCAAAATCCAATTAAAATTTAAAAAATTATATGTAGGGCAAATGCAGTTCCACTTGGAGACTAAAATGAAGAAACCAAGGAGAATCTATAAAGGGCTATTTGTTTCAAACCAAGATGTCCAATCAAGGGAAACACCATATGATCTCCACAAAAGAAATTATTATCCAAATATTCTACAATTTTCTTGCCAGCTATATATCAACAACAGTCAAAATACCTGCAGGAGTACCAAAAGCTTGCTTACAATCCCATCTAAGTAAGGTGTTAGAATATCTGGGGTACAATTCTCGGTGAAATTTAGCACTGCAGAAGCAGCATGAGCCTGCAATACACAAATAAAAAATGATGGACAAGATTAATGAGTTGCTGAATGTAAATGAAATGAGTTGTCAAAGATCCAGAAACTCAAGATTCATATTTACACAAACAGAAGTAAAAAATAGTGGCACTAAACAGCAGATCCATAAATCATGAAGAGATATTTTTGTGGTAGAAGAACTCATATAAGCCCAATGTTGTTAAATAACTGTTGTAGCGCCACAATAACACTATAACACGGCATTTTTTGACCCCTCCATCATAGGAATCTCAGAAGGGAGGCCTGCTATGGCAGCGCCATAGGCCACAATTGCATGTTTATAAGGTGTAATTTTGGCCTGATTAAACTGATAAAAAAAAGCATAATAACAAAATATCCAAGATGTTAAAAATGCATAACCCAGAAAATCCAACCTGAACATTTAACTTTCTTAGATCTAAATATCTAATAAAATTGAGAAAAACCTCCACAGAAAAACCATGAGCGAACTGAAGATTGATATAACAATAATTACTAGTTTTGCATTTATATGTGAACGCCAGAAACTATAAATAATAAAACAATACGTGAGGTAACACAAGATGATAACTGCATGAGATTGCTTTGATCGTGCACAACCACATTCAACCAATGCATTGGACTGAAATGTCTTATCTCCAGCAGAATACATGCATGATCAATGACATAAGAATGAACACAATGTAGCAAATTGTAAAGCTAATTTATAGAGTCCATCTTAGCCTAATTTGAATGAGAATACACAACGGCACATAAGACAACTATTGCACATTTATAGAAATACCAAAAATAATAAAGAGGAGCCAGGCTTGAACTGTTACAACAGGAGACAATGTATCTAATCCAGATAAAAAAGCATAATACAGACCTGTACTCTTGGATTTTGAAAATCATCCATGGCTCCAGCCAACGCTGGCAGCACTAAGTGGTGAAATTTAACCTGCAAGTCTGGTCCCAAATCTGTGGACAGCTGCCCAATTGCATTTATTGCTGCCCATCGCACTCGAGGATGAGGATCACGAAATGAATTTAATATCATCGACAATACATGCTCTAGATTCTTTATCATCACCTGCACCATCAAATATCACAATCTTAGAGACAAACACAAACACACACAGAAACTAAAGGATTCTTTTTCCAGCTAATCATGAACATTCATTCACACAATGCATAAAAACCAAAGTCACCGTTACAGAATTCTCACAAAAGCCCTCACATTGTGGTTTCTCCTCTAGGTAAGTCTTGTAATAATAACAACAGAAAAAGTGGTCAATTGCATACCTACACGAATCATGTACTGGTACCCGTACACAAAGGTTTAAACACAAAAGCGCCAGAAAACAAGACATTGTCACGACAAACATAAATAGTAAAAAGAAAAAAAAACAATTATGGCCAGCATGGCAAGAACATATACCTTTTATCATAACCTGCACCATCAAAGATCACAATCTAACAAACAACCGCGCAAAGAGAGTAAGGTATCTTATTTTTACGGCTACCTACAAACATCCATAGGTTTAAACAGAAAAGCAAAAAAACGCCAAGAACACAATCACGAGAACCTAGTAAACAGCAAAAATACCACAGCAAGTAGAGATACCTTGGAACAACCCTCCGCAATTTGCGCAAGTGCAATGAGCGCAGCATGGTGCTTTTCCCACTCAGGAGCAGCCAAGTAAGTGGGCAACAACTCAGAAGCAACCGGCACAATGGTGTTCCCGCCCAGCGAAATCGAAAGCCTGTCCAAACACTCCTGTCCAAACCCATAGTTACTGGTCTCACCCGCGTCCTCATCCTCATCCTCTGCACCGTGCCACGCAGGATCATCCTCGATATCAAGCAACAAATTCATCAACACACCAAACAGCTTCCTCACGAACTGCGGCAACTTCCTCATCATTCCAGGGGCGCGCTCCCTGGCCTCGGCAAGAGTAACGACGAACTCAATTGCCAAGTGCCGAGTTCCTTCTTCCAAGGCTTCGGCCTCAGCGACCTGCAGCATGGACCCCACCACGTCGACGATTTGTCGACGGAGGAAGCGCGGCTCGGTGCCGGCAAGCTCGATGAGAAGCTCGAGCGCCTCCTGCGCGACGGCCTCCTGGCCGGAGTTCAGCGCCTCGGTGAGGGTCTGCATCATGAGAGGGAGGAGGTCCTGGAAACGGTCGCGGTCGGAGGAACTGGTGAGGCACTGGATGAAATTGATGCTGGCGGCGAGGGCGGCGATGCGGACGTCGGAGGGGGTGGAGGAGTGGAGACAGCGGAGGAAGACGGAGTGGAGAGTGGACAATTGAGGGAGTAGGGTTTGACCTATGTAATGAGCCAATTGCGCGAAAATAAGGAGGGAGATTTCTTGGAGTCGCGGTTCCTGAGACGTGACCCACTGGAAGAGGAGGGGGAGGAGGTCGGGCCAGGCGGCAGCGTCGTCGGGGAGAATTGCAGCGGCGAGCTCGGAGACGGTGTCACAGAGTTTTTTTGTGATGGATTTGAGGGGCTCTTTGTGGAGGGAGGAGAGGAGGAGGGAGTGGAGGGAGGAGCGAGAGGAAGGGGAGAGGAGGGGCCAGAGGAAGGAGTCGTGGTGGCGCGTGAGGTGGCGGCGGAGGAGGATGGCGGACATGGTGCGGGTTTCGGGGTTGGGGGAGGAGTGGAGGAGGTGGGCCAGGCCCAAGAGGAGGGACTCCGGACGAGACTGCTTGCAGAGGTTGAAAAGAGACTCAGCCTGAGAGCGCTGCTCGTTGGAGGATGACATGAGGTGAGAGATTAGGGATTCAAGGTGGGCCGAATCCGAGCCTAGAATTAGCGCCACCTGGGCCTCACTCTGCCGTGGATCGTTCGCCATCGCTTTCTCTCTGTGTGAGTATGGGAGATTGATGGAGAATTGATGAATTGAGGAATTGAGGAACTGAGAAACTGAGGAACTGAGGAAGATGTTTTGTGTTGAGACTTGAGAAGGATCGAAGGAGAGAAAGAGAGAGAGAGTGAAAAAAGCGAGGGAAGACGAAAAACTAAAAGAAAAGAACGGCAGCAAGGGTTTGTGTTGTTGAGAGAGGGATTTTAAATGGCGGGTTTGGATATGCGTTTCTCTCAGTTTCCTTATCTTACTATTTTTACACTTCCAATGTGGTTTCCCTTTATCCTTTTGCTGCTTTCACTCTCGTCAACCATCTTCCTCCACCAAACCATTATTTTTCTTTTTAAACTGTACTATTAAAATGTTTCTAAAATACGAAAATAAAATTAAATAACTTCATCTACAGTTAAATCATTTTTATATTTAATTATTTATTATCACTTTAATTTTTAAAATATCTTAATATTATCATTTGCCTTCTTGGTTAGTTGACGTTGAATTGAATTCATGGCGGTGTTGTAAATATTTTCGTACGTTAATCTTCAGTCTTGGTAGAGGATTAATTGGAGAAGTTAATTAATAATTACACATGATATCATCTTTATTACTTCTTCTATCGCTTTCGATTTCCTACTTTATATTTTAGCAACTTTTTTTATCGGATGCTTGTTATAAAATTATAACAAAAATTACTTGTATTAAGAAATATTATTGATGTACTTTTTTAATTTCATATGTGTAGTTTTTAGTAAAAAAAATTATTAATTCATTTTCTGACTTTCTTTTAATATTAGTTAATAAAATATTTTAATTCAATGATCATTTATTGAACGATGCATGAAGAAGGTCAAGGTTAAGATATCCAATTTCAATGAGATTTTGAATAACCTACGTTGATAGAAGAAGGACCTAAAGCAAATAAAGAGAAGGAGATATGATTGTCCTAATAACCACCATTGCACAAATATAAAAATAATTTCATATAAAGATATATGTTGCAAAGTGAACAAAAGGTTTTGGATCACCTCTTAAATGGGAAAACATAGCTCAATAAGTAGTTTGAGGGTGAAGGTGAAGTAATAGTGGAAGATGATAAGGAAACTAGAAATGATCATCTTTCATCCTAAAGTTAGAAAGTGTTTAATAGAGAAAGTTTGAAATTTTTGTCATCCATAAAAATGGACTTATCAAACAATGGAAGTGAAATATAGAGATTCTTAACTTGGATAACAATCATTTCCAAAAGCATTTTGAGGAATGGAGAAAAACGTATTATGTCTTTAACAAAGGCTTGTGAATGGTGTTCAAGCACTACTTGTTGGTTCAAAGATGGAGATTTGGCTTTTCATCCTATTTCAATTCCCTCGAGAGGGAAGTTGCTTAAGTAAAATCCTTGATTTACTAATGTGTAGTATTACAAGTGTATAGTTGTTGTCTAGTAATAAAATTATCAAGTACAAGTGGATTGTGTGTTATGAGTGTCAATTTATCATAACTTAATGGATAATTTGTTTTAACATAAAATAAGTATTCATAAAAAAATACTTTTTGAAATAATTGATTATTAAATAAGTAAATAAAAAAAATTCTTAAAAAAGTAGAAAAATGCTTATTTTAAAATTAAGCAATCGAGACAAATACATAAAAAAAACTAAAAAAAATGATTCTTTTATTAAAAAAAAATAGCACTTTTAAAAAAAATAAGCACAAACAACCAATTCCAAAAAGATAAACAAGAAAGTATTTGAGTGATGAAGAATAATTAGAGTCAAAACATATATTAAAAGAAATTAAAAATAAAGCTAAAATATCAAGAGTAAGGTTTATCAACAATAAAAGCAATTTCTATAACTAAAGGTTACCACAAATGTAACTAATGAATTTAAATTAATTGCACAAATGATAAGATTAAACTCATTTAAGGGTGAATTATTCCATGCTATTAAGATTCATTTTTAAGATGCAAAAGTCATGCATAATTGAATTAACTCATTTTTTATGTTAGTTAGATTCAAATTAAATAATTTAAGTTTCGTAAAAATTTATTGGTGTTCCTCGAAATACCTAAAATTACCTACTTAATTTAAATGTCTAATTCAAATCTCTATAGTTTTAATAATTAGGTTCATTTCTTTTCTAATCATCTATATTTATAAGGTGCAAATGTGTGACCAATAAATTCACACTAATAAAATGAACAATAATCAAATTAAAAGCAATCCAAACAAAAAGGGAAAATAATTAATTTGCAACCATAAATGTAACAAGGGTTATGCTCAGTCCTATAAACTAAGAATCTACTAAAGCATAATCACAAATACAACTAATAAGATAAAACAAAAACATAAAACCATGAATTTTAAAGGAAGATGGAGAATTTGTCTTTGATCTTGATTCTAGTGTCATTATTGTTCTAAAGTTGTCATCCATCAAACAAAGTCTAAAACATGTATTTAAACTGAAGGACCTACAAGGTCTAAGCCCAACATGCTTTAAAATACGAAATGCAGGAAAAATAAAGTCTCGTTGTGTCATAACTAGTCATCTTACCATGGTGGTTTTTAATTAAAATTTTGGCACATTAGCACATCCCTACAATTATGGTCATCCTTATAGCTAAGTTGTGACTTTTACCAAATAAGATATGGAGTTGTTTTTCTAATTCAACTTTTTTATCCTCATCTTGATTTCTTATTTTTAGTTCTCTAAGCTTCAATTTATTATACTAGTCATTCCAAAAGCATTTTTTCCTAAAAACTAATGCAATAACAAATCCTAAAGATGGAGTGAGGCATAAGTTTAGCATAAAAATGCATGTAAAGACAAACAAACTATGATGCAAAACACAATACATGAAATGCAACATCCTCACTTTTACATAATTGAGTTGGGTTTTCTTTTATTTTTACATTTATTTATTAAAAAACATATGAGAATATTAAAATTTTGATCTCCACAGTCTTGTTCGTATTGACATTAACTATTTAATTCATATTTTTTTATATTTATTTTAGGATAAAACCCAAAAAATGATAAAATGACAATCACATCCATAAAACTAATAATAATATAGTAAAATATTAAAAATAATATATATGTTTAAATTCATTTTTGAGTTAGAATTATGTTTAAATAATTTAAAATAGTTATAAAAAATTAAAACTAATAAAACTTATAGGCATAAAATGACAAAAATGTTCTTGGATCACAAAAATGGCTAATATAGAGTTTTGAAGCTAAAATATATAACTTATTACCTTCAAATTTTATTAAGAAAAAATTAAGTTAATTGTATTATAAATTTTTTTGCCCAAACTCATTCTCATAATTTTGTAGGTTAGATCACATGTCATATGACATTTAACACCATTTCACACGTATGCATTTTGCATTCGCATTTCATGTTCTGTTCACATGTCATAAAGTATGTCAATTATGTATTCAAAAAGGATAAATCACATAAATGGAATATAATTCACATTTTCTACAAAACTCAGTTTTGAACATAAAATGTCAAAGTTGGTCAAATAATCTCATTGGACGACCTCACTCTTTTCAAATTCACTTTAGAAAAATCATTATGGAATCACTAGGATGAATCACTTATAATGAATCACTAAGATTAATCACTTAAAATGAATCAACAAGACACATTACTCAATAAATTTCTTGAAGAACATAACATTGTGACATATTTTCTACATAATCCAAGATTTCCTAAAGGATCCTAACCAAAATTTTGCCAACAAGTTTAGGGACAATTCCTAACACTAATAAGTCTATTCCAAGACAATAACAACGAATTATTATCACGAATTCATTTAAATTCATCATAAATCATAAGATTCCTAAATAATAAAAAACAAAAAAAAAATCTCAAACATCAAAATAAATAGTTTAATCACAAAAATCCATGAGTTTCAAGGTGTTCACAACCCTTCCAAATCATACGAAAAGTAAAATGTCCAAATTTTTAGGGTCTTGGACAATTCCCTTTACCTATGGCTATTACCATTCAAACAAGAGAATAATCTCACTCCTCTTTACTTTAAAGAAGAAAAGAAACTTAGAAAAGGAATGAAGATGACACAACTATTTCCTTCAATTCCGTCTTCCCAGTTGCAACAATGGTTTTTGAAATGTTTCTTGTGACGATGTTAGAGCAACAAGAACATCTTAGCAAAGAAAGTAGGAGTGAGAGAAAAGTTCTTAAATTTTGAAAGTAACATGACAACTTTTAGCCATTATTGGGTTGTGAACACAAAAACCTAATAAAAGAATTTTTGAAAGAAAAGACTCATACATTACAAAACAAGATTCATTACAAGCTTTATATAATATATTCTTTTCTTTTTAACATATATAAGTGTGCAAATTCCATTTTTAATATCCATATTCATATTCCCAAATTATTATTTATTTAATTAATCATTTAAAAACATATTCGCACAATTATTTTTATATACATAAAAATAATAATTAGTAGGGTGTTACACACTAAGCGCTATATTTTGGGTATCAAATGCTAGGTAGACAAAGCTGCCTAACTCTCTAATGGTTAGGCATTGAATGTCAGGTGTTGCACTAAGTTCTAGGTTTTAGGGATTGAGCATTGATTATGTGTATGTTATGCTTATGGATATTTTTATAAATGTGATAACCTGAGATGCTTAATGTGAGTGAGGTACACATGGTTATGATGTCATGGTGTATGTGTTGATATATGAAAAAACAAGGACCTAATATATGAGAGGCTAGGATCCTTCATGTAATAAGTTAAGCGAAGTAAACATTTGTGTGAATCATGTATCATGACATGAAAGCATATACATTTTGAAAGTATGTTTGTGATCCTAATTGGGAAGGTCATTAAGAGTTATTGAGTTGTGTCCTTGAGGTGATACCTAGTGTGGGAGTCCTTTATGACCAATGGTTGATCATATAGGCTAAGGTATCTTTGCAAATTTGAGTAACAATGATGAGTTATTGATGGTGTCATCTTGGTCAAGAGTATTAGTGTCATACGTTTATGTTTTATGGTGTAGTGATCTGTCAACTACACGACTACTTTCACAAAAAAGTTTTGAAATGGTATTGCATGCATGTAAGACTAAGAACATAAAACAAATCACATTACATAAGTTTCTTAACGTGAACGTGCTTGACATATATGATATTGTGAGATATGTGTTATATGCGTTTTTGTATATTAGTATCCATTTTCATACCACGAACATGTAGTAAGATGTAACTCATTCATGTTTTTTTTTGTGTTCCTTGTTATGTATGTTGATGGCAAATGATATTTAGCAAGACCAAAAGGATGATGCTAAAGATGAGGCATAAGCCTTTTGTTTATGCCTTTTGTTACAGGTTTCATTATAGGTTATAAAGTTATAATAAGTTGTGATATCTGGTCTAAATTTGTTACTATTTTTTTTTTAAGTTTGGATTTATTTCTTGAACCCTTTGTATGACCTTTGGAAAGCCACATTTTTAGTACTCGTGAGATTTGTGATGTGCAAATTAATGATGTTCTTTATCTTTGTGAAAGAAAATTTTAAATTACTCCTTTATCTTGGAAACATAAAATGAATGTCATTTTCTATAATATTTTAATTAATAATTAGTTATGGGGTAAAATGTGTCACACATGTAGGTGTGATTGATCTAATAAATTACATAATGAATACATTCTTTGGTTCCATTACATTTCTCATCCATACATCATGTCTACACTAGATTGAGATCCTTCAAAAATTTAACACCTCTCGTTACATAGACTAACATATATCATAAAGTGAATTATTTATTTTAATTATTAAAAACTCTTTATTAATCTATTTAAGAGAAACATGAATATTTTTTTGCGTGATTTAAATGAAACATCACAAAACCATGCATGAAAATTTTGGTACAAATAGTTAGAAATTACAACTATGTAATACAATTGAAGATAAACAAAAGAAATTATCACTATCCCTCTCTATAAGTCATAATAGAGCACTTTCCCTACCCTTAACTCTCCCTCTCATAATCTTTGAAGTACCCCTTCTCATCGCTTTAAGGGTTAAGAAATAGAAATGAAGCCCATCGCTCACCAAGTGTTAGTGAAGATGACAAGTAATGAGGTTATCCAACAAGCCACAGATAAGTAAGGTGATATAAACATAATATCCTCAAAACTTATGAGTTATGGAGGATACTCAATAGTCATTGATGTTGTGGTCTCAAATACAACTCTCGACTCCTTTACGAGATCCTTTGGATCCTCTTCCAAATCTTCCTCTTCCTCAAACACGTGCAGCGAGAGTGGTGGAAATTCATCATCCTTATCTCCAAACATGTGGTCCTCCCAATTAGTAGAGAAGGATATACGAGCATGGAAAGTTAGCTTTGTAGGCATTAATGGTATACTAAACATAAGGATGAAACAAACAATGACGTTGCCATGATAGTAAAGTCAATATTCATCCATTGCGTGGATCCAATGCCTCATCGAACACCACTTCATTATCACATCCTAGAATCTTGAGTACAACTTCACGTATCATACATACAAAAGTACTCAAACAACATGAAAATGAGGTGTTTTTCTTTCAACATCATGTCTATGGAAAGAATCAATATGTTACCTCATTCCAACATTCAAGCAAACAAACAACACACGGGGGGCCTAGGGTTCTAAGGTTAACTCCTTAAGATATCGTTAAAATCATTATGACATCCCAATTGTATCACTATATCACCATATCATTGTATAGATCCATACTTCCACGTGATCATTCCATGATCACAAATCATAATTTGGAAAGTAATAAGGAATAATTACATATTTGATCCACAAATCCTAATACCCTAATGTTCTAAAAGGCTCACTAGTCATCAATATCAATATATACATTAATGTTACGCATATCCAATTCAGGCAAATTCTTGCAAGATACATATTATCACACCATCACAAATAACTCAACGTTTATCAAAGTATGCAAATTGACATTGTTTATCCTAACACGTAGGTTGCAAGTCCACCCATAAGATTCCACACACTCAAGCAATTCACCACTTAGACCCACACAAAAGGCTACACCTTAAACCATCTATAATATACCATTTTGTAGTTTCTTGCACCATGTCCATCATACCTTCCATCCAAATCGATTATTCCAAATCCATAAAACTCTAAGGTTTTCACTCTCAGAATTGTTTTGCAGAGCTTAACTTTTATAAGTGTCATTTTCATCCTTTATAACTTTGAACAATCATATCATAAATAGGACATGATACAAGAAGTACAATTTTTATAAAATCATCCATCACTTATGTTAGGTATGCTCCTATATGCATGCACAATTTATTATTTTATTTATTTGAGACATACTTAGGACAAATTAATTATTAAAGAATATGTATATGACTATTTCAAATAGTATAGTATACAATCTTAGTAGAAAGTAATATTATAAATATAAACACTTTTTCTTTAAATTCTACCAAGGTTGATTATAAAATTATGTGTATATAAATAATTATTATTAGTCCTTAATAATAACATCGTAATTACTTTTATAAAATAATAATATATTTTATATAATGAATTTCACAAAATTTATATAATAATTATGCGATAATTATTATAATAACTATATGAGGTAATTATTTATAAAATAGTTGTTATATCTTATAATAATAACATTATTTTATAAATATAATATTTATTCTACTAAAATAATAATACTTTTACACAATTGAATTATTTAACTTTCAAGATAAAAATTTGTTATCTGAATTAAGTATACCAAATATCATTATTATAACTTTTTCTTTTAAAATAATGATTTTTATTTAATATATAAATTCTATTTTCATTAGCAACTTTCAAGAATAAGAACCACTTTATATAAAATAATAGCTGATAATAAAATAATAACTATAAAATTTTTAATCCTTAGAATTAATAGAATTTCATATTAACATACGATAATAATCTCATGTAATAATAAAATTTAAAATCTTTAGTAATAATAAGATTTTTTTTAAAATAACGACTTTCGATAATTATAAAATTTATAATTTTCAGTAATAATAATTTTATAAAATAATGGTATAAAATATTATAAAGTATATAATTTGTAGCATATCATCTTATAATAATTATAAATATAATATTATATAAACAATAGTTTATGTCAACGTAGTATAATAATTATAGTGTGTATAAGAATTAATGACATCTTATAAGAATAATATTATATAAGAAAACAATAACATATCATATTATAATTATAAAATCTGCCACTATTTGGGGATGATAACATTTTATAACACAGTATAATTATAATTGTTTATAATAACGTTTATAGTTATAAAATAGTAACATAATAAAATATTATATAGTATTTATAATTTCTAGTAAAAATATTTTATTAATAAATTAAAATCATAAATATAGAAGAACTATGGGTTACACACTACTTGAATTAAAGTATAATATTTTTACATTTTTCTTTAACATTCAACCAAGTTTTTGAGTGTTCTTCATGTAATAAAAACTATCAACATTTTATTTTAACATTTTAATATCATCATTGAACACATAATCACAATTAAAAATATGAGCAACATGTTATTATAACATATAAACAATATCACAACAACTAAAAAAAAGATAAAATAGAACAAATTATAAGAATATGAAGTGAGAGTCTTAATCCTTAAGACTCATCTCTTCCCTCCCATAGATACAACATCACAAGAAAAGAAGACATCTCAATCATCCAATACCTCATGTGACTTGCATTGGAAAAATGGGGTTGAACTTGCTGCCTTCTCCTCCTCTCCAAAGCCTCCTAGAGCTCCTTCATTTCTCCCAAACTCTCATTTATAATAGAAGAAATGAAGTAAAGCTAAAAAAGAGAATGAATGGTGTGAGGAAAGGGTTGCCTAAGGCCTCTATTTATAGAGAGTCAACAAGGTTTTAGGTCTTCTATGGGTTAAACATCGTGACAAAAATAACCACTAGTTGACCTTACTTGCCTTACATGCTCGAAGTATAGGCTAAGTGTTTGAGTGTGTAAGAAGGTAAGAGAACATGCATGCAAAAATTTATTTTAGATTCTCTCCCTCCTTCTCCATATTTGTCAATCTCTCTCTTCCTCCCTTTCCCATGCATTTTTAATATTTTTTTATTTAGCTGCTACGTGGTAAGGTAGGCTTAGGTGATAGTATAGGGAGGTTTTGAATCAAAAAAATGAAAGAAAACTATAAGTCAATTTGACTTGAAAAAGAGAAGTAGTTCAATATATTTCTATTTACACTTATTGATTGCTAAACAAACCTAAATGAGTATTAGACAAACCTCCAGTTGTACTCTAGGTTTAGTGTACACCTTCCCTAAACAAATTTATTTTATATACTTCTAAGCCTAATTTAATTCTATCCCTTATATCTCAATAACATAATTCATATCAAATAAAAGCATATTAACTAAGAACAATTAATCATATAATAAATCAATAATATCAATTATCAATAAAGCTTATAATTATTTAAATCAATTTATTGCAAGCATAAATATTAAATTCATATCATATCAAGTCCCATACAAAATTTCAAACACATATCAATCAAATTATACACATAAAATTCTAAATACATTTCCTACTTATATGCGTATAGAAAATCATCTAAATTAATAATCATAAGAAATTTAACCGTAAAAGTTCATTGTGCGTCATCTTTCTTTATTAAACAAGAATATCATTTTAAGAAATTGTTATTTCGATTAAACTATCAAAATAATTAAATTTTTTAAAATGCATCACTAAATTTCTAGTAGACAAAAATTAAGATGTTACACCTTCCAAAAGTACTTCTGCAATTTGCATGCTTGTACGGTAAGTATATGTGTGTGTTCACTATGCATTGAATGTTGATCATATTTTTATAATACTTAATTATATTGAATTCCTTTTGTTAAAAACTATTTGAAAGTCACCTTAAGGTTCATTAATAATGGGACAACTTTGATATTCATGCAAGATGCCTTGAAAGTTGCACAAACAAACATTGACATAGTTATATTTTTGTTAAAATATATTGTAAAATGTAGTTTTTTTTATAATTTTACATTTTTATTAAGGATGTTTTTATAAAAAGATAATTTTAAAAGAGTTATCTTTTATCTAAATAGCTTGAAACCTAACTATTTATATTCGTAAAGACTTACAAAAACGTTAATTTTTTTTTAAAACATATGTCATTTTCTCAATTCTGTTATGAAATATTTTTTCAAGTCTTAACATTTCTTATAAAGCATTTCATTCTTTTTCATCTCATTTAAATAATTTTAATTTTTATCTTTCCCCACCTTTTATTTCTTTTCACATTTATTCCTCGATCTTTGGTACCGACCAAACCAACCAAACCAACCAAACTAACCACAGTTTCTCCACGGACTTGACGGGCCCAAAGTTTGTGCGTTGATGTCACGGTGTGTAAGGTTTGGATTCTATTCTTATTTTTGTTGCTTATCGGTGTCCAACGTTTGTGTTTCTATTCTTTGTCTCTGTCTATTCCTTCTATTCTCTCTCTTTCCACATGCCATGGTTCGTTCTTCCTTGCTCTACTATTACTCTCAACGCCGTGTTGCAGGCTCTTTCAGGGGCTTCTTCTTCATCCCCACAACCTTAGCTCTCTTCACCTCTCTCTTCATTCTCTTCTACATTTACTCCACCTCCAACCTCTTCACCCATCACAACCACCACCGTTCATCTTCTCATTTCAAATCACCCTCTCCCTTTTCCACTACCCCTTCTATTTCTACTACACCCCACTTCAACCCCACCTTCCGCAACAATGCTTCTGGCTCCTCCAAGTCTCACACTTTGCAATTGGGGTATGGCCTCAGACCACAACGTCAACGGGGTCTGCCTCTGCCACCGCAATTCAGCTCAAAGGGTACCCGAAAGTTTCATTTTTTACTTTTATTTTCTGTTAATATGCTTCTGGATCGTGTTTTTCATATAGTTTTCGCATTATCCGATGAATGGTTTCAGTTGAATGCTTCATTCGTTCATTTTTGTGCGAGGACAATTCGATAATGTTAGTAGGACCAGCAAATCCCTGTACTAGGCTGTAGTTGGAACCTGGATTTTTTTGCCTTCTGCTTGATATTGGGTATACTATGGTGTATGTAGATGCTGGTTACATAATTGATAATTATTGTTGTTATTCAATAAGGCAAAGTTATGTAGATTTTATATGCAACGTGTAAGAGGGGATACGAACATGTTAAGTCTAATATAGAAGGTTTCAAAAGTATTTTACTAATGTGCTAAAGGTAACTGAATCCAGAATTTCGGAAAAATAAATGTTAACCATGTCAACATGTGAAGTACTGAACCTTAGAGTACAAAATGGCTCATACTAATGCTACCCTATGAAGAGTTGGAAAAATGATCAATGTCCTGCTGGAATTCTCCACACAGTGTCCTCCTTACATAGTTAACTACTTCTAAAACACAATTAACAAATACTAGACATTTCAATAACTTTGTGACACTTAAGTATTAACCACTTGTGAGGACTTAGGAATATTTAACCATTAGTGCCACAAGTACAAATTAGTAATTGTATTCTTAATTATACGTGAGCCAAAATTAATCATATTCGCATGTGTATAAGAAATAAAAACTAATGCACGCCGGTGCTAGAAGGCCCCTCACTTTGTGAAGGTATGGGTGAGGGTCATAGTACACAACCTTACCCTTGCATATGTAAAGAGTTTATTTTTGGATTCAAATCCATGATCAATTGGTCACCAAGGCCCAACTTTAGTGTTATGCCAGGACTTGCCCTCATATTTTCACTTGTATAACCATATAAAATGACTCATGGTTATATTTGTCTTATAAGTGGTTAATAATGTCACGAGGTTATTGAAATGTCTAATGGTGATTAATTTTATCTTAAAAGTGGTACTGGTTAAATGTGCTTGCCTGCCAGGTGATGTGAGGTGGAGAACTCTAGCAGGATGGTAATCACTACTTAAAGAGTTACTGTAAAATATAGCACTTATTGACACAAATAAAACTTGTGAAATGATATCATATCACCTTGCTTCTGTTCTGTTGTAGATTTTACACATGGAAAGTCTATTTCTGACTTTCTGTGTTCTGTTTTGCTCTATTGTTAGGTTGTAATGAATAGTAGGTTATCTTGACATTTCCATCATTTCTGCAAATAATGTTGTTAATTAGCTATATTAAGAGATTTAAGCAAGATATATTAAAAGGTTAAAGTTGTACCCTCTTTTAATTTTCAAGTGGTTACCACGTTGATTAACTTTAGGTGCTTCATCACAAAACATACTTTAGTGTTAGTGGGTTCAATAGGTTGACTGATGAAGCTACAGTCAACGCGTGTAAACTTTTCCGTCTTAACTCCAGTGTCCGGGGAATGTTGTTTTTTCATGATTCAGGAGAATTTGAGAATAACCACGACGTGTTCCATGATAGAGATATCTTTCTGGAAGACTATAAAGAAATGAATAGGAGCTTAAAGATATATGTTTATCCTCACAGGGAAGATGATCCTTTTGCAAATGTGCTTTTACCTGTGGAATCTGAACCTGGTGGCAATTATGCCAGCGAAAGTTACTTCAAAAAGGTACTTATGAAGAGCCATTTCATTACAAAAGACCCAACAGAGGCAGATCTTTTCTTTCTGCCCTTTTCCATAGCAAGATTGCGGCATGATCATAGAGTTGGTGTGGGAGGTATACAAGACTTCATTAGAGACTACATACAGAATATCAGTCACAAGTATCCATATTGGAATTGCACAGGTGGTGCTGATCACTTTTATGTTGCTTGTCATTCAATTGGAAGGTCTGCCATGGACAAAGCACCTGATGTGAAATTCAATGCCATTCAAGTTGTATGCTCATCTAGTTATTTCCTAACTGGGTATATTGCTCATAAGGATACAAGCCTACCACAAATTTGGCCAAGAAAAGGAAATCCCCCTAACCTTGTTTCATCAAAGAGGTAGCAGCACTTCTTTCTCTTGCTAATTAGTATTCAGAATCGTGCATGCTCTAGAATGCAAATTCTAAACCTATCATGTCCTTTACTTTGTCAACTAAATAGGTTGTGAACTATTTGCACTGGGCCATATTTGAATAAACTTATTAATAAACCCTTATAGGAGAAGGTAAAATGAATTGAGTTTCTCTCGTAAGTTAAATTTAACTTATGCACTTTAGTTTTTGGAAAAGTTAAATGAAAATTCTTCTCTAAAAGTTAAGTGTATAAGTTGAATTTAGCTTATGCAATACATATTACCTTCTTATTTTGTTTTGCTTTTGAAGAAATTTTTAGTCAAATAAGGAGAGCAGTTTTTTTGAGTGGGTTCATTTAGTGACTGACCTGGTAGCGTATTTTAACATGATAACAGCGATCAATTACTTTTGCTGAAAATTTTACTCCAAAATTAGAACATATATGAATAGTTGTAAAACATTTAATCTAATATCAGTTAATGTAACTTTTTGATAGAATACAATAGACTTTGTTTGGTTCATGTAGTCTACCCCACTTAGTGGGAAACGGCTTTGGTGGTTGTTGTGTCTGATAATGCTACTGAAGCCGATAAGAGGATAATTTCTCAAATAATTAATTATATTTTTGTATTAAACGAATCTTTTTTCATTGGTACGGCAGGAGGCATGGAGAGTAAAAAGTAAAAGAAATTCTTATCAATCTATAAATGAAGCGGTATCACAACAATGTTTATATTCAGTATATCAAGTAAAACTCATTTTAGTGTGTTTTTATTTTTAAACACAGGAAAAGGCTAGCTTTCTTTGCTGGAGGAGTAAATTCCCCAGTACGTGTAAAGCTTCTTGATGCATGGAAAAATGATTCAGAAATCTTTGTTCACCATGGAAGACTTAAAACACCATATGCAGATGAATTGCTAGGAAGCAAGTTCTGCCTTCATGTTAAGGGCTTTGAAGTGAACACAGCTCGTATTGGAGATTCTCTATATTTTGGCTGCGTTCCAGTGATCATTGCCAACTACTATGACCTTCCATTTGCTGATGTGCTGAACTGGAAGAGCTTTTCAGTTGTTGTCACTACCTTAGATATTCCTTTACTGAAAAAGATCCTCAAGGATATCATCAGTTCTAATAAATATTTGATGTTACAAAGCAATGTTTTGAAGGTGAGGAAACACTTCCAATGGCATTCACCCCCGCAAGACTTTGATGCATTCTACATGGTTATGTATGAATTATGGCTCAGACGAAGTTCAACAAAAATTTCGTAGGGGATTCTTTTATAGCTAAATTTATATATGCCACCGTAAAATATTATATGCAAACATTTAATAGGAATTTACTTTATCATGGTTAAATCTTCCTGGAAGTTTGTATGTGGATATACTTACAATGTATGTAAATTAAACTCATATTTATGCAAGTTATTGTGAAGGTATAGTAGTATTAAGAAAACTCTGTACAGTAGCGTCGTTCAAGAATCAGTGGTTTTATATTAAGCTTAAATATGATTTGATTCTTGATATATAAGTTTTTTTTTTAATTTTTTTTTGGTTCTTTTATTTTTTTAGTTTCCTTTGTTAAATAATTTTTTGATTTTACTCTATGTTATTATTGATGAATTTAATAAGATAATTACATATAATTTTTTTTATTAAATTATGTTTTTAAATATTTTATTAACTAATCTAAAGTGATTAATTATAGGACTTAAAAATATAATTTATAATAAAAATAATTACATTATCTTGTAAAACTTTTTGATATATTACAATATTATTTAATGTTATTATTTTATTTTAAGAGTTAAAAAGTAAAATAAAAAACTAAAATAATTAAAATAAAAAAAAATCCTAGTCTCATATTAAAATCATTCTAAGTCTTTATATTATTGGTATTCTTATTCTTATAAGTTATATTTTAAGCTTTTATATTGTTTTCAAATCATGAGGTAATAGAGCAAAGTATGAATTTATTTTTGGTTTGTTATGAACATTCGTAGCATGAAGTAATTTCAAATTATGAAGGAATTTATATTCTGAAAGGCCATTGATAAAAGTGATTTAATATTTTAATCTTTTAGGTAAGATCTAAAAATATTTGACATAAATATAAAGTCACGATTAAAGATAGTATTTTATTTTAAAATGAACTGACCCAATGAAAGAATTAAGTAGATACTAAATAGAAACTTTAGATATCTTTTAGTTAAAAAAGAAAAAAATGAAAGTGATTTCCTTTGCTTGGTGAAAGAGTAAAGAGGAGGTAGATGAATACGTATGAAGGTCTTTCTCTCTCCTTCTATTGCCATGTCCGTTCCTTGTGCTTTGAGAATCCGAGTGGCAGTGGCATAACAACTGCCGGCACACGGACAATCTTAAAAGTTACAAGTGTTTGCTAACCTTTTTCCTTTTTTGTTTGCCAAAGGTTAAGAGATAGGTTCTGTCACGTATAACAATTACTTCCTCCTTAAAAGTTGCTCATAATTAAAGAGTTGGAAGTTAATTAGTTAAGTAGCATATTAAGTCCTGCAAAATATACGGAGTAGTTTTTTTTTTTTTTTTATATATATAGTTATTTAATTATATCAATTCAAGCATTTTTATTATATTTGTAAGGTTTAAATAGGTTTTTATATTTCAAATTTAGGTTATTGTTATTTTTTAAATTTAAATTTATTTTTTAATCTTTTCTATTATAAAAAATGGTCATAAATTATACATACAAATCGTCAAAAATCAGTTTGATGAATTAAAAATAACAGTTTTTGAAATTAAGTGACTAAAAAATGACAAAGATCTAAATTTGAATGACAAAAATATATTTAAGTCTATTTTTAATGAATTAAATCAATATAAAAATAAAAATAAATTTTATTTTAATTTAAAGATAATAGTATAATTATAACAACAATCTCATATATAAAAGTAAAGTTGCGTATAATAAACTTTTCTCATACCTTAACAAGATACTAGGGTATGTTAGTTTTTAATATTATAAAAATAATAGAACTTGTTAGAATTAAAAATAAAGTAAGATTTAATTTAAATTTGAAGGTAATAGCATAATCATAATAATAATAGTTAATATAATTTAATTTATACTAAAATAGTAGCAAAAATTATTTTTTGGTGAATAATATCACTTGTTATAATTTTAAATAAATTATGATTTAATTTATATTTGAAAATAATAACATATTCCCAATAATTATAATTCAAAATTTAAAAAATTTGTACATTCTTAAAAAATCAATCTCATTCTCATAAAATGTGTATGAAGAGAAAATCAGATAATATAAAAAGTGAGTTAATTGAAAAAGTAAGAAAAATGAGAGTCTTTTCTTTTAATGCGAGTGTTTAAATTTATAATATAATAGTATGTTAATAGAATTGAAACTGTTTAATAAAACTAATTAATTAATTAACGTATACATTGAAATAATATAAAAAGACATACATAATATATACTTATGTATGTATATGTAAAAATTAAATATTTAAAATATTTAATAAATTTATGCATATTATTATTATTATTATTAGGTAAAATATACGTTATAAAAATTTTAAAAGTAAAATAATATAGTATGTGTATAATTTATTGAAAAATTCAAAATTTGCTTATAAACTGGCTCAAGCTTATAATGAAGCCAGAAGTTAGGAGATAAAAACTTATAATATAAGTTGATTCATTGAATTTGAAGTGTTTAGTGAGGTTAGTTAATAAATTAGTTGATAAGTGAAAAATATATAAAAAAGTATATTTAGTTATTTGATAATATATATATATATATATTACTTTTAATATTTAAATTTATTTTCAATACTTTATTATATTAAAAATTAAAACACTAATTTTAAATTTTATATTATAAATGAATGATAATATTTGATGATTTTATAATATAAAGGATGATAATAGTTTTTTTTTTAAAATTATTTTCTTTTTCACCAAAAAAATTAACATTTTACCACATTTGAAAGAAAAAATTTGAAAAAGAGAAAAAACCTTTGTTGTGA